>RJWK010021027.1:0-31009 GCA_004363435.1 Platanista minor | reverse complement strand
CAGGGGAGGACGCGGCAGTGAGAGGCCCGCCTATCGCAAAAAAAAACAAAAACAAACAAACAAAAAAACGGGCTTCCCTGGTGGCGCAGTGGTTGAGAGTCCGCCTGCCGATGCAGGGGACACGGGTTCGTGCCCCGGTCCGGGAAGATCCCACAGGCCGCGGAGCGGCTGGGCCCGTGAGCCATGGCCGCTGAGCCTGCGCGTCCGGAGCCTGTGCTCTGCGACGGGAGAGGCCACAACAGTGAGAGGCCCGCGTACAGCAAAAAAAAAAAAAAAAAAAAAAGATAGAAAATGAGACTATGGATGATCTTCCTTTTCTTCCTCATGCTTTTCTGTGTTTTCGTGTCCACTCTAAGGGGTTTACGATTTGAATTGGAACAACAATTGTTCATATTTTAAAAGGCCAGCCTACCGCCGAACTAGCTTGCTCTTTGTGTCTGTGAAGGGGCCTGAATTCCTGCCACTGGCTAGACTTTTGTCCTCAGGCACTGTGAGCACTGAGGTAAGAGTCAAAGGATCCAAAGTTCAGCATGGGACCTTAGAAAAGTTATTTACTCACATTGGGCCTTAATGAATCTGTCTGTAAAATGGGAACATCTGCTTTGCTTACTGAAAAGAGCCCTTGTGAAGAGCTCAACTGTAAAGACCACATAAATGGAAGAAGAAAACAGAGTCCTGATGAAATGCAGAGGCTCCCAGTAAGTTACAGTAACCATCGCTTTTGTGAAGGAAAACAGCTTCCACGTCATTTAGAGATTGAGGAACCATTTGCTTGGACAGAGAATAAAAGACCGTCAACATGATGGTGGCATTTCTCACCTACCGGCTGCTCCTCCCTGGAACCCTCCACCCTAGAAAAGGGGAATGATTAAGATCCCTGACCCCGGTCATTCACTTAGAAATATTAAAGGACATGGGACACAGTCTGAGTTGTCTGTCAGATACATCAGATCTTTTAAATTCTGACCACAACCCACCACCCAGGCTCATCTTCTGACACTCTCATGCTCACACCTAACACGCCAGCCAGCCAGCCATTCCCAAATATCCCGGATTCTTTCAGAACGCTGAGCCTTGGCACATGCTGTACCCTCAGCTCATAAAGCCTCTCAGTTCCTTATTGGACTAGCATCGTGTTCTCAGGCTTTGAAATCCAGTTCCAGTGTCACCACTCCCTACAGCTCCACTGTACCTGGCAGAGTTGTTAGTCGTTTAGTGTTTCCCAAACACTTGATTTAAACCTCTGGAGTTGGACCAAGTCAGAAATAAAGATGATTTACGTGTGTGTGTGTGTGTGTGTGTGTGTGTGTGTGTGTATACACATCACTTACATACATATATGATACATAGACAATGGTCTCTGGATGTGGATAATGATCTGTATTTGCTTCAACAGTGGTAACCATGATAACGATGATGCTGAAGATGTCTAAGTAGACACTCAATAAATGTCTGTTGTACAAGCAAACAAAGACACATTGCTCCAAAGGAAGGCAGAGGGATCTGGTACGGGAGGGGAGGTACTAATAGAATCTCATCAGAGGGGCCATGGACTCACGGGGTGGTCCGCATCCAGTTCTGCTCCATAGCTGAGAATCTGATTGGCAAATTTGTCGAGCTCTTGAATGGTTCTTGGGAACCAGGGCACTGAAACACAGAACGGGCAAAGTCCTGAGCGGCAGATTGGCAGGACACGGCCAAAGGCCTCACCGAGATCAGAAGCTTGGGACCAACTCCAGCTAAAGTCCACGGTGGTGGCAAGTGGGGTCCCAGATAACCCCCGAAAGTCAAATCTTATTTTCCTTGGAAACTAATTTTAGTTACTTATTTGCTTATTCAACTTTACTGAAGTATAATCAACAAAAATTTAAGGTATTTTAAGCATATATCATGGGCATTTGATAGACATATACATGGTGAAAGGATTCTCCCCATTCACACGCATCACCTCATATATTTATCTTTCGTGGGGGGAGGTCTTACTCTCTTTGCAAATTTCATTGATGCAATACAGTGTTACAGACTATAGTCATTATGTTTTACATTAGATCCTCAGACCTTAGTCATCTTATAGCTGAAAGTTTTGTACCCTTTTACCAACCTCTCCCTATTTCCCGACCCTTAAGCCCCTGGCAACCACTTATCTACTCTCTGTTTCTATGAGTTTACCTTTTTTCTTTTTGAAGATTCCACCTAGATGTGATACCATGCGGTATTTAACTTTTTTTTTTCTTTTTTTTCCTGTCTGCCTTATTTCACTTAGCACCTTGGAAACTAATTTGAAAACACATTCCTAAACATACTCTCTTTCCTGGAAATTTTCTCTGAATTATCTCAAAATTCATCTCCTTTCCACCTATCGTGGCATAGTGGAGTGGTTTTTGATTGTTTACTGTAGCAGCAGAATATTTCATGTAATATGTGTTTCAGGTATATTCCGGCATATAACTTAGGTAAAACAGAGCTGTTCTACTGTAAGCACAGATGAGCCCGTGAGCTCTCTTCTCATGACCCCATCTTCCTATCACGAGTCTCCCTCCCAAGGGCCCCCAGGGACCCCGGCAAAACCGTGTGATGCCAAAGCCAATTTGAAAAGCCACTGGTGACGTAGAGTGAATGCAGTCCGGCAGTTTGCAGCACCTAAAAATCTGTGGGCTTGTTCTGAAGCAGCAGCATAGTGGGAGAGAAGATGGGGTCTGCGTTGTGTGACCCACAGTGACTGGGTCCTGCAGAGGGACCCCAGGGCAAAGAGCAGGTGGTAGCTCCTCAATGTATGTGGCCTTCAGGAAAGAAGACACACTGGGAGTGGAACCATCCTAAGAACGAACAGACGAGGACATTTCGAACTGTAAGTTCCAAGAAGTCAGGAACCAGGAGTGCACTGTAGTTCTAGGTGCATGGAGGGAAAGGAGGGAGGAAAGTTTAGGGGAGAAGATGCTGAACTTACAGCCAGTTAGGTCTGGCTTAGAATCTAGGCCCCAGCTGCCTATTCATCTTCTCTGTGTCTCAGTCCCAACTCCGTAAAAACGAGAATAGCAGCAACAACAATAGAAAGCATCCCAAATATTTTTTGAGACCTTACCATGTGCCAGGCACTATGCTTAGCATTTTTGGTGAAATATCTCCTTTAATCTGGGAATTGCTGCGGGGTGTAAATGAGAATGCAGGCAAAGGGTGCAGCCGAGTGGCCCACAAAAGGTAGCTTTCCATCTCTTGCACGTTATTTCTGATTCTGGCCTTGCTCCGGTGGGGCAGGAAAGAACATGCGTGCCATCTAGTGGCCAGAGTGGGGAACTGTCTTTCATGGTCTACAATAACGGCATCAGACAGGAATCAGCTGCATTCCACCAAAAGAAGATGCTTATCTGAATAGCAGTAATAACGGTCCATTTAGGGCCTCGTTTCCATAGATCTGAGATGCTAAGCTTTCTACTTCCTATGTTAATAATAAAAACTAACACTGACTATCATTCTAAATACTTTACTTAGTATTTGTACTATTGGTGGGTACTGTTGGTCTCCCCATATTATAAATGAGAAAACTGAGATACAGAGAGGTTAAGTGACAAACCCAAATACACATACTGCTAGGCAACAGTGGATTCAGGACTGAAACTCGGGCTTGGATGACTCTGTGGTCTCAGGTCTGGACTGCAAAATCTGTCCTGCCAGCTATGGGGGTGGGGAGCACAGTGGTTGTGAGGGCTGGAGTCTGACGGCCTGATTGTCTTTACAGTTTCCTACCTGAAGGCTTCCCTGCCCCTAAAACCAGCCCACTTCTCAAGGTGGCTCCCTACGCTAGTAGTAATGGGAACAGACGTAGTAATTCCAGCTAATGCTTACATAGCTCTTGCTGCGTGCCAGGCACTGTCCTAAACACTTTATGTACCGTACCTCACCCAATTCTCCCAACAGGCCCATGAGGTAGGTGCTATTATTATCCCCATTTTACAGAAGAGGAAACTGAGGAACAGGGAGGGTAAGTCTCTTCATGGACCTCTGCGGTCCCAAAGGCTAGACTTTGGAGTCTGGGATGACTCAGCACCATGTTCTGCTCACCTAGCATGGGACCTGACTTCCCACTTTGTCACCTGAATTCTCCTCAAGCTTTTTTTCTCCTTGAATCCAGTGCCTTCCCTTGCACAACGGACCTCTGTTGTCAGCACTGAAAATGGGGTCTACTCCCTACCCGAGTTTGGAAGGGCTTGAGGAAGGACATCCTATTGCAGTCAGCCAGGACTTGGGATCTCCTCCAAGACCCTTCCGGGTTCTCTAGCATGTTGCCGCCCTGTCACCTCACTTCCAAGGCAGCCCGTCCCCACTCGTTCAGAGTCTCTCTTTTGCCTAAAAATTACCCATAATTCTGGCAATAACAGCTGCCCTCAGCCCTTTCCTGCTGCACCCCTTTCTGACTTGCGGGGGCAGGGGCGGCCTTTAGCCCTGCCAAAGGCGTTTCCACGATTATGTACTGAGCATCCACTACTACCAGGCACTGGACGTTGAGAGGTGAATACAGTGGCGTCTTCATGCCTGTGGTGCTTATATTCTAGTGAAGTAAACAATAAATAAATTTAAATATATAACAAGGCGGGGAAGTTCCTGAGGAAGAACGAAGCAGTGCAAGGAGATGGAGATACTATTTTAATAACATCCTGTGGCTCCAGACCCCAGGGTGAGGGTCCTAGAGACATGACACGACCTTGCCATGGCTCAAGGGGACTGTAATAGCCAGAGCCTGTTCCTAGATCTGTCCCAGATCTGGTTCCCTATTTGCCTCAGGGAGACACAGGCTGGTCATGGTTAAGGGCCTGGATAACAGAACCACACAGCCTAGGCTTGAATGCTGTCTCTATGGCATATGCCACCCTCTGTGGCATCCAGGACAAATTATTCCTCTTTGTGCCTCAGTCTTCCCATAAGTAAAGTGGGGATAATAAAGTATACTTTATAGAAACAACATAAGTTTAAAAGAATTAATATGTGTGATTTGTTGAGAACAGTGTCTGGTACATGGTAAATACAGACTCACGTTGGAAATATTGTGGGCTCTGCTCCAGACCGCTGCAGTAAAGAGTAGCACAATAAAGTGAGTCACGTGAATTTTGTGGTTTCCCAGTACATATAAGAGTTATGTTTACATTATACTGTAGTCTATAAAGTGTGCAATAGCATTATGCATGAAAAAACAATGTACAGACCTTAAATCTAAAATACGTTATTGTTAAAAAATGCTAACTATCATCTGAGCCTTCAGTGAGTCATAGTAGTGATAGCAAAGATCACTGATCTCAGAGCACCATAACAAATATAATCATGAAAAAGTTTGAAATATTGTGAGAATTACCAAATTGGGACGCAGGGACAGGAAGTGAGCCAACGCTGTTGGGAAAATGGCACCAATAGACTTGCTTGACACAGGGCGGCCACAAACCTTCCATGTGTAAGAAACACAGAATCTGTGAAGCACAGTAAAGCAAACCACAATAGAAGAGGTACGTCTGTACTAGTATTATTCAGCTGCAAGCTCCAGGGATTTTTTTTCTTTTCTTTTCTTTTTACTCTGCCGCTAATACGGTGCAGGGAACGGAGTAGAAAGTCTTTCAGCAAGGCTAGGAAGTCAACCACTTATTCTGTTGTGGAACCGAGTGCGTATTTCATCTCTCAGAGCCTTAGTTTCTTTAGCCACAAAATGGATGAAAACTGTCATTCCCTATTATTGCCATCATTGCATACATTAAATGCTACAGGAAATGGGACACATCTTAGCAGAGTGACCGGCCCACACAGTAAGCGCTCAATCGGTGCTAACCATTAGGATGGGAAAAACTTTAGTGATGATGATGAAGAAGAAGAAGAAGGAGGAAGAAGAGGGGGAGAAGGGAGACTGGAGCTAGAAGCTCCTGCTCTATCTGGCTCTGATGTTAACAGGATTCCTGATCTTGGGCCTCAGTTTCCCCCTGTATAAAATTCGAGCTGGGGGATTCACTAGCTGCTGCAGTCCCTTTTGGGTTTCATATTCCAGCCATGAAGGGCTGAGGCTGGCCAGATGACACATGAAAATATATTGATACTTCCAGTCAATTAATGTGTCAGCCTCGCTTGTTCCTGGAAGTAGAGCCACTGCATTTCTTCAGCATCCAAAATGCATGGCCCCCACCATCTCCCTTTCTCTCACCCAAGAAACAAGGCTCTAATCCAGAGAGAAGCTTTGTTGTCCCCGCCTTGGTTCACAGCTGGGTGTGCTGGCCGGCTCCCAACTGAACGCCAGAGGGCAGCAGAACCAGCATATTTTCAGCTTTGGCTGACTTTTTTTTTTTTTTTTTTTCTTCTCTCCTCCAAAGGGAAAACACTTTGTAGTTGGGCCACATGGCTAGGTTCAGACCTCTTGGTGGAAAAAAAATATCAGAGAACTTGAGAGGGCTGCAAAGACTCAAAAGATTCAAGTCTTGGCAAAGAGAAAGGCAAAGGTCGAAGCAGCTTAGCAAGCCTCAGGACCTAGTCAGGGAGACTGTCAGGGACCCCCCCCCAGGGGAGGCGGCACTGCGAGGCCATGGGGTGCTCACCCAAGTCAAGGGGCCCTCAGTGGCTTCTGGGCCCCATCATCATCCAGAAAAGGCCCAGAACAGAGCAGGCTAGAGAAGTGGCAAAGCTTTGTGGCTAGTCACACAGACTCTGGAGCCAGACTGCCTGGGTCCAAATCTCACCTCTGCCACTTTGAGTCGTTGAGACTTTGTGCAAATTACTTAACCCCTTTGTTCCCCAGGTTCCTATCTGTAAAATGGCTATAACAAGACTATGTACTTCAGAGTGTGTGAGGATTAAATGAGCTAAGGCAGGACTAGGACAGTGCTTGGCACAGATACTCACATTATGAGTCTTTGGTATTATTATCACTATCGTGACCATTATTATCATTAGAGAAAGCCAGGTAATAAGGGGTGATGGGCCTAGTACACACTTTCTCCAGGCAGCAGCCCAGTCCTACCTTTGAATGGGTTTCCCCATCCCCTCCCCAGACCTCACGCGAGGTTAAGGTGCCATCTCCCGGAGGCCCTTGGGTACAGCCTCTGTGGTAGAAAAGAGGACCCAGGCTGGGCTTGACGATTAAGAGAAGTAGTTACCAGCTGTCAGCCTGGGGAGCAGGGACGAGCAGGGCTTAAGGAAATGAGACCCAGGAGAGGCAAGTTCTGGGTGTTGAGGGGTCAGGGGGGCCCAAGGTCCTGCCATGGCTCACCGCCTGGGGAAGAGGCCCAGCTGAGCAGGGCTGTGAAGCAAAACAGGGTGCGGTCCGCAAGTGCTAAAGGCAGGAGACTGCAGAGAACCAACTGGAAGCCGGTAGGTCTGCGTTCAAGTTTCAGCTTTCCTACCCATCCCTCCCACAGAGAAAGTTCCTTGATTCCTGAGTTTCTGGCTTCTCATCTGTGAAACAGGTGCGCCAGCCAAGCACTCACCTAGTCTTCCGTTAGGATGAGAAGCCACTGACCCCCAGTAGGTAGACCTGTGTCATCATTACACTTGAACCTCTCAAAAAAAAGTCCCAGGGACACTTGTCTGGTTAAGTAAGTTTCCGCAGGCCACTGGTGGCAGGGGCAGGGCTCATACTTGTGTCTCCATCCTTGACACCTGGGCTCTTCCAATTTCCCCAGCCCCAAAGTTACAGTTACCTTTTTTTCCTTTAACGTTACATTTTTTGTGAGCTTCCCATACATCAGATGCTGCACTAAGCACTTTACTTCCATTGTCTCTTTTAATTCTCAGAGTAACCCTAGGGGGTAGACAGGATTATTTTCCGCTTTATTGATGAGCAAACTGAGGCTCAGAGAGATGAAGCGACTTGTTCAACATCACAGCACCGGCTGGGCGGGAATCCGAACTCTGTAGCTTGTGCACTGAACTTGTGCGCTGAGCTGTGCTAGGCTGGTTTAGACTAAGGTGCAGGTGAGCGGCCCTTGACTTTAGATTTCGGTTCTCCTGCCTGGAGAGGGGAAGGAGATGACAAACTAACACAGGAATTTAGAGGGGCTTGAAGAAAATCCCGAGGACAGCCCCTGGTCCTCACCACCTTCCATCCCGAACCCCCTGGCTTTAGGGGCGGTAACTATTTACCACCTAAGTCCTCGGTTCCTCAAAGACACCTTCACATTTCCTTTCTCTTCTGCAGTGACACTCACAGGCCCTTCCCCTCCCACCCAGTCTCACTCACAAAGCCAGGAATCGAGACTGACCCCAGCGACCCAGGCCTCTGTTTTGAAAAGTTAAATCAGATTAGCTCATTAATGACCTTTGCAAATACATCCGCGGTGGGCTGGCCCCTGTGAGCCCCTCCACAGCCTCGCGGGCTGAGGGGCTCCACAGTTAATGAATGGATTGGGCAGGCTGGTGCAACAGAGGCCCTCTGTGAGGAAAGAAACATCCGGGGTGGGGGCGGGGTGCGGATCATTAATAAATATTGATTTGGCTCCAAGGGAAGCAGCCCGAGGGAGAGCTGGCCCTGGACACCCACGTCGTGGTCTCATTAAGTCGGGGTCAACTGCTCAGCCTGGGCGCCGAGGGGCAGCTGGCTCAGGGGTGCTCCTGAGCAAAAGCCTTCCGCAGCCCCCAGGCCTGGCTGGAGCCTGCTTCCCGGCCAGCGGGTCAGAACTGGCCCATTAAATTTATAGCAGTTCAAGGTGCAGCCTGGTTCCTATCTAACCCCCTCCCTCCACCAGACGTTCACCAGCCCCAGGGTGTCGCCAACAAGGCACCCAGGCTTGCCCCAGACTCCTGTCTCCAGGCTGTCTCAGGGAGAGCCATAAATCCTCAGCTTCCTAGGCCCAAAATAGAAGGGTGTTCTGCACCCCTTGTCCTCAGGCTCCTGGATGTCCCCTCCGAAGCCTCCGATGGCCTCCAGCTGGGCACAGAAGACTTTGCTGTGCTGATCACAACAGATGAAGACTTCTGAGGGGGTTAGTTTTGCCTTTTAAGGAGCCTCCATTTTCGTTTTTGAAGAAGGAAGGCCCTTCAGGAAGGTCTTGGCAAGAACGGGTGAGCCAAACGCTGGCCTACGGAGCCAAGCTGGTCCCCGCCTCCTGGATGGAGCAGAGGCGTGGTAGGGCAGGGCCCACTTTTATCACTGACAGCCCAGGCAAAGCCTTTGATCTCTCCATCCACATGTCAAAATGAGAATGAGAACCAGATGAATAAAAGGAACCTAGCAGGAAGTAAAGAGTGAAATGGTGTGGAAATGAATAAATGGATGGAATGAGTGAAAGATACAAGGGAAATAATGAATAAAGCAAAGGGCATTTATTCCAATCACCAATCTAACCTGGAGCTATCCTCCTAATAGTCTTTTTAAGATGTCACTTATCTTATAAACTTACCTACTGGCAGGTTGTCCACCATATTCCCAAATACTGAATTCTGTTTTCTGAGCGCTCACATTGCCCTGAGATCTGATTACTGGCTACTTACAGCTGGAGTTACAGTCAACCTCCACTGGATCAAGCAGAATGCATCTCAAGCCTTTTCCATGTGTCTGTCCCCTCCAGGAGCCCTTCCTTGGCCCTGCTCCCCCTCTCCCCACCATGCCCAAGAATGACTTCAGTGTATCTCCTAGATGCTCCTGACACACGCCCACTTCCCTGTCCCTGCATAGACATGGCCAAACAGCAACTACCTCCTACACCATAAGACATGTGAGTCAAGGCACCACGTGTGTTGTTTTTCCTAATGCGTCCCTGCATGTGGCTGCCACTGAATGGATGCTCAATAAATATGAGTTGCCTGAATGAATGATCAACCGAATTAGGGCATAAATGTGAATGAAAAAGAAGAAGGTGGTAAAGCAGACTGGGGTTTTTGAGAAGGAGTAGTGAGAAAGAAAGGAAGGAAACCCCAATCGTCAGGATTTTAATAAGTAAGAGCCACGTAATTCATAAAATAGTAAGGAAAAAAGAGACTTCTAGGGGGAAAATGGCGTCAAATGCTACAAATATTTCAAAGAGGATGAAAACAAGAAAGAGGTTACTGCTTTTGGTAATGGATGTTGTCAGAGTGGTAAGGAGGCACGGAGAAGAGGAGGGAGGGAAAAAGCAGGAAATCTGAATGTGAAGCCGTTTCCTAGACCAGTGCTATTTCAAATATAACACATGGCCAAGTGGATAATGTCAAGCATCCAAACCACGTTCACAGGAAGTCATCTTTGGGAATTCCCAAGGCCCCTCACATCATCCCACAGAGGAAGTTATCTCCCTGGCTGCGAGGTGAGGCTGGCCCCAGTGACGGGGTGACTGCCACCAACTCCCTCTATTTTATTAGCCTGGTCAGTGTCCACCCAATGGAGCTGGTGGTGGCAAATAGTCTGACATTAAGTTGAGGTTATAGATCATAAAGCTCCCCCCTTATTGAGGCCTAAGGAGGAATAAGATCAGGGGCCTATTCAACTCAAGCAAGTTCAACTCAATCCCTCAAACACCCTAACACACAGAGTGTCTTGCACGAAGACCCCATGAGCCCTAGAAAGTGGCCAAGTGGGTCTTAGGTCTGTTTCACAGATGGGAAAGGAGAGGTAAAGAGGTCTCCCAGCTGGTAGGGAGTCAGATGGGATTCAAACCTAGCTGGCAGTGTACAGAATAGGAATCCAAATCCTGGCTCTCGACTCTAAACTCATTGCTCTTTTTGACTTGCTATGATACTCCCTCAATCCAGCATGAATGGCAACTTGACATTCAGTTAAAATCATTTCATATTCCTTTATTACCCCTTCAACTGAGGGGACACACCTGTCACAGACAGAAAAGGGGTTCTCAGTCTAATTATTTGTAATTTTCACAATCCAAAAAGCACATCATGGTGGACTTTCTTTACCAAAGATCAGGAGTTTGGGGATTCTGGCTCTGCCTCAACCGTAAGATTCACCGGGTATCCTTAGAAAAGACTCAGGGACAAGTTTACTGACCATTTTGCACGGATCCTTTATGCCAGGCACATTGTGCAAAGTATATCACAGAATCCACACAACCATACTGGCACACAGATATCTTCATTTTACAGATGAGAAAAGCTAGGCCTACAGAGGGCGAGCAACTTGGCCAAAACAACTACAGCCCTGGAACTGAACTGAAAAAGTGAAGACTCCAAAATCCACACCACGGTTCAAGTGTACCACTGTCTCACTTCCTAATGTTGAGAATGAGAATCATGTTATCTGTTGCCCTAGCTATCTGAGTTGACTATTGCAAAGCTTCAATGAGACAACCTAAGGGGAAAATCATTTGGATTTGGCATGCAAATAAGGAATTCCTGTTAGAATGAAAGCCTGCTTATAATCTTCCTCAGCTTGAAGCCCTGCGACCTGGCAAATAGACTGGCTACAAACACAGCATTTACTCAGGATCTTCCCTTGCCAGTGAATAGAGCTGCCTCTGACAGACTGCGAAGGAGCAAGCCCTGGACCGGCTTCCAGCTGCAGGGTTGATGCCACCTTCCCTTCAATGGGCTTATCCTCTCGGCTGCGGGTCTGCTTGTCTCGACGAGGCAGAGTGGAAACAAAAGTCCCATCCTCGGCTGCCAGAGGACTTCCGGCAACATCAACACAGGCAGCAAGCATCTCGGTAGACTGGAAAAGGCTGTCAATCAATCCTGTGTGTCTTTACAAACATGCAGACCCTGGGTCTCCTGCAGGTCCAGGGCCACGAACATCTACAGCCCTGAGGCACACCTGGGGCCGAGTGAAACGCATGGGAGGAGGTTTGGAAGTGAGGAGGGGGACAAAGGAAAGATGATGGAAACAGAACAGAGGAGCAGAGGGAGAGAGAGAAGAAAAGCAGGCACAGGTGACGGAAATGGGGAAAACCCCCGACCAGCTGGACCCCCTCCTGCCCTAAGCAGCTTCTCTCTACAGGGTCTCAACTCTTTGGGAACAATGACCCTTTTGAAAATCTTCTCTCCTAAAAAATATGCATGCAGGTGCACATGTACCATTTCGCCCATAATCCCAGGGGCTTTTCAGACTCCTCTGAGGAATCCTGTCCTTCCTCCTCCCACGATGGATCTGAAACGTCAGCCTTATCATGGCACTACCTTTCACGGCAGCAATGTTGAAGCAGAAAAGGGAAAAACTCAAGAGGGCCGGGAGGGGAGAGGGGCATATATGAGGGAAGGAATAAATATAATGATGTTACTTTGTCTTCTCACAGTTAAATCTTTGTCTTCTCCACTTAAATAATTGCTTCAGGAGTTAATCCAAATAAGAAGACAAGGGCTTCCCTGGTGGCGCAGTGGTTGAGAGTCCGCCTGCCGATGCAGGGGACGCGGGTTCGTGCCCCGGTCCGGGAGGATCCCACGTGCCGCGGAGCGGCTGGGCCCGTGAGCCGTGGCCGCTGAGCCTGCGCGTCCGGAGCCTGTGCTCCGCAACGGGAGAGGCCACAGCAGTGAGAGGCCTGTGTATCGCAAAAAAAAAAAAAAAAAAAAAAAAAAGAAGAAGACAAATAAAATCATAAAAGCCCCTAGGCTAGATATAGGTAGTAGATAGAGAGATGAGTAAATAAATACACAGCCTTTCTACTCCCCACAGAAAATTACAGTGGTCCTGGCAGTCTGGACTCCCTTTGTTTCCACAGCAAGACCCTTACAATCGCCATAGCATGAACGAAATCTACTCAATGGCCAACTGTTCTTGGAAAATAACGCCAAACAGATAAATTTCTCAAAAGGTGATGATCCCACACCTCTGTCTAGCCAAGTCATTTTGTCCATCTGCTTCTCCTGGCTGCAATCTGGCTCCATGTGGGAATTTTCCATCCCCCCTGTTCAATGTAATGTCATGCAGAAGACTCAAAGGGAAAGGTAAAAGGATTAGTAGATTGATCGATGGACGATATTAATGCTCTTTCATGTTGGGTTGAAGAAGGGTTTGAGGTCATCAGGAGAGAGGGTAGCAGGAGAATAGACCTCAAGTATTCAAAAGACTCTCTGGATTAAAATCCTATTAAACTCCCATCAGCTTCTCTAGGAGGCATTTTAGAAGGTTGGGGTTTCTTTAACATGTCACCATAATTAGCCTTCCCTTAAGCTGTTCTGGGTGGGGAACTTTAGCAATTAAGAAACTGAAAACTCATTTTCTGGCGCCCACACAGCCTTTTGAACGGTTTGAAAACTAGAATGGAAAGTGGTTTAGCCTAATTGATTTGAGGGGTTCAGATCTCTCCCCTTCAACCTGCTGTCAGACTCTTCCCTGAGATCTGAGCCCCTCAATCGAAAGGGCATTTTGTCAAGCGAAAGAATCAAAGGTTCAGATCTATGATGATGCTTTTCTTCTTCTAATCATCCTCCCGTGGAGTTCGACGGAAAGAACAACTCTGCAAAGGGATGGCTGTTTCCCCTAAAAAGATCTGTTTCTGGGCCCAGATTCCAGTTCACAAAAACTACCCCAGAAACCCAAAGGGCCCGTGTCTCTCAGCAGGTGCAAAGCTGGGCGGTTTCAGCATCGCTGCATCGAGAGCCGCCAGTCCAGGCTGCTGAAGGTCAGGAAACCGTGTCAGTGAGTGGCAGCCAGTATGGGACAGGGTGAACAACCACCCAAAGAAATAAGGGTCGAGAAACATTTGTTGTTTTAAAGGGTTAGTCTGAGCAGTTTTTTCCTCACTAGGTAAAATATCAATCCAACGTTAAACATCGACGCCTTGCCATTTTGAGCCCCACCAGGGAATCAAACCTGTGCCACGTTCCACCTCTGATGAGCCCAACACTGATGACGTGGTGCCTCTGTGTCAGAACGTTGGCTTCTTCACTTTCACACTTGCTGGGTCGTCAGAGTCAAAAGTGGAGAACAGGCCCAATTCCACCAGCCGTGTCTCCATCACAGCACCCGCCCCTCTTCTGTAGCCACCTGGCTGTCCTGTCATCCGCGCCAGCCTATGAGCTCACGAAGGACAGGCCGTGCTGACTCTCTCTCCTTCCAGCTCCAAGCATGGTGCCAGGCAAAGAGCAGTGTTAGACATCTGCTTGCCCACAGCTGCACAGAATTCACTCTGTGCCTTAAGGCAAGTCACGGCCTCCATTTTTTATGATGAAAAATTAAGGAGTCTGTTGGGCTGCCTGACCTGTGAGGTTATTTTCTAGTTCCCAGAATCTCTGAGAACCTAGTTGTGTACAGGCTGGCTTTTCACGGCTCCCGGGCTCAGGTCATAATTTATGATAACAAGGATGATAATGCTAAGAATAGAGAACTTCTGTTAAGCCCTTAAACATGCTCGGTGCTGTTCTCAACGCTCCACTGGTGTTATTTCATTAATCCTGTGAGGCAGAGACTCGTACTCCCATCTGATACAGTGATAGACTGTGGTGATGAGTAATTTGCCCAAAGTCACACCAAGTGTGTATCCTGGTTCCGGAATCTGGGCTCCTAACTGTTCTTCCACATCCTATTTCTGAGCCTCCCGTTCAGGCTGCCAGCCCTTCAGCTGATCTCTGTACATCTTCCCTGCCTCCCCAGGGGGCTGCCTACCTGCCTGTCAGGTGCTTTGATTTCCTACCCCAGGGCCCCAGCTGGCCTGGCCTCTACCTGCTCTGAGCAGAGGCAGAGCTTGACCCACGATTAGGCAGAGGCCCTTTGCCCTGAGGGCCTGTGGCTCCTGTTGGGAGCAGGTGGCCAGAAAAGCAAGAGAAGGCCGGCATCAGGGCAGCAGCTCACTTGGGAGGTGGAGGAGGAATTCCAAGTACCCGCCCCCAGTGACCAGAGACCGTGTGCATCACTGTCCACGCTTGGCAAAGGCAGAAGCCCAGGATGGACTTCCTTGTCTTGGTTACAGCCACAGGAGGACGCAAGCAGGAAGAGAAGAGGTCTCCTAGGATGGCCTCAGAGGTGTCTTTTGGAAAATGTTTCAATGGCCTATGCAAAGAGGTGGGTCTTGTCTCATTTTAAAGCATCTCTGCCTATTAACATACTATTTTCAGGTACAGGGCCTGAAATCCTCTTGAGGTAGTCTTCAATGTTTTGTCAAGAAAAAAAGCTTCTGAGTTTACAGTAGAAAAAAAGTTTTGATCATATAGGAAAACAGTAGCTCATCTCAGCAATCACACTTCTAAGTATTTACTTAAATGAGTCGAAGACTTATGTCCACAGAAAAACCTGCGCATGAATGTTTAGCAGCCTTACCCATGGATAAAAAAGATGTGGTACATCTATACAATGGAACATTATTCAGTAATTACAAAAAATGAGCTATCGAGTGACAAAAAGGCATGAAGGAACCTTGCTAAATGTAAAAATAAAACAGCCTAAAAAGGATATATTCTCTATGATTCCATATTTATAATGCATGACATTCTGGAAAAGTCAAAGTCATGGAGACAATAAAAAGATTAGTGGTTGCCAGGGGGAGGGGATAAGGAGGGAGGGATGAACAGGGGGAGCACAGGACATTTTTAGGGCATTGCAGCCATTCTGCATGAGACGTAATGGTGGATACATGACACTATGCATTTATCAAAACCAACAGAACTACACAATACAAAGCATGAGCCCTAATGTATAGCCTTTAGTTAATAATAATGTATCAGCATGGCTCATCAATTTAACATCCATCACATATTCTCATTTATCCAGCTGGGCACTGTTCTAAGTACCGACTATGGAAGATCTCATTTAATCCTCACAAAAGCCCTATGAAAAATTAAGGTCAGAGAAGTTAAAGAGACTTGTCAAGGGTCTCAAAGCCAATAAGTGGAAAAAGTAGGACTAAGGCCTGTCCAACCCCAAGCCCATACTCCTAATTCCTACACTCTACTGCCCTACTCCCCTCCAGGGCACATCAATTACATTTTGTAATAGGGAAGAACAAATCTGACTCCATATTAGAGCTGTTTCTTTTACTTTAACCTTTGTACTCTGTTGCTTGTGCTTAGTCATGATGGCTTTGCACGTTTTGTAAAAGAATGTTGCCTATAGCCTGAAACATACAGGATAGCCTGTTCTCAGGGCTCTGACCTTTAAGAGTTCACACATACAGGGATAACTAGTTGCAGTATTTGTTTTGTTGGAGATTTATAGGAATATCATGACCTGACCTATGCAGACACCTGCAAGAACAAAGGATTCCTGCACCAAGAAGTTTGCAACAAACAAACCCTTCTGCCTTTTTAGTATCAAAGAAGGCCTGAATTCTTTGATAAGGTAAGATGGTTCTTTGAGACACTAGTCTGCTATCTTCTCAGTCTGCGGGCTTTCTGAATAAAGTCGTTATTCCTTGCCCTAACAACTCGTCTCCTGATTTATTGGCCTGACATGACCCGAGCAGAACAAGTTTGGACTCAGTAGCCATTTCATTAAGTAAATAAGGGGGCAGAGCAAGTCTTGACAACTGCTCTGTTTAGCCATTCACTTACAAGCATTTGCTGAGAGCTGTGTATTAACCACTGCATTAAACTCTGAGGATACTGACGTAGGTAAGAGACTCTCCCTGCCACTCCCTGCCCACGAGGAGCTTGTAATCTAGTGGAAGAGACAGAGAGACAGTGAAAGACCTATGAACAAGGAGTCAAGGAGCTCCAGCTCCAGAATTGACATGTCATGAGAAGGACTTGGGGAGAGGCTATGAGATGAAATGGAGATAACTAAAGAATTTGTCTTGAAATTATATTTATATTGAAAGCACCCTGGATACCCTAATCATCCTACCTCTAGAAATTAGGAAATTGAGAGCAAAATAATCCACGAATGAAAAATATGTGAAATTTGCAGCAGAAGACAGCTAATATAAGAAACAGCTATTTGAGGAAGGGGAAAAAGAACATTTATTAAATGTCTAAATATGCCAGGTACTCGTCTGAGTCCCTAACCTATATCCTCTCACTTAATCCTGGTCTTCCAGGGTAAAGATTATTTTTGCCATTATTTTATGATGAGAATGTAGGGTCATCTGTGTTGCAAAATTCCTGTCTCTTACCTGTGTCTTTCTTCTTATCCCGGGAAAGCTCATGCACAGTGGCACCGATGTCATGCCTCAAGATTCTGATGATGTTTGCCAGAGCGGGCATGCTGCGTTTATCCAGATAGGTGAAAAATTCATACTCATCTTTCTTTAAACGTGAAGGTCTTGATTCAATGTGGGTCAGGTTTATATCATTCTCCTAGAAAATAGGTGTAAGGGAGTATATGAAGGGGGCAGTCACTGGCATTGACACAGACCAAACACTCAAAACCAGAGCAAAACACAAGGAGAGGAGAAGAGATGAGGAAGAGGGGTTCCTTTTTTTTTTTTTTTTTTTTTTTTTGGTCTTTTGTTTTTTAAATATAAGAATAGAAGAAAGTCTTTAACACTGAAAAAGTTGTTTACCCTTTCTTCTACAAAACCAAACAACTAATCACAAGAGGTGGGGGAGATAGTTCAAATGCTACAGAATTTAATCACGTGGAAATCTGCTCAAGGTTTAGAGTTGCAAACATAAGATTTCATTGGGTCAGTGGTTGCCAAAAATATTCTTTTTTTTTTCTTTTACGCGGGCCTCTCACTGTTGTGGCCTCTCCCGTTGCGGAGCACAGGCTCCGGACGCGCAGGCTCAGCAGCCATGGCTCACGGGCCCAGCCGCTCCGCGGCACGTGGGATCTTCCCAGACCGGGGCACGAACTCGCGTCCCCTGCATCGGCAGGCGGACTCTCAACCACGGCGCCACCAGGGAAGCCCAATTGCCAAAAATATTTACACAGGAAAACCTCCTCTCCTGAATGACATCTCACAGAATCTCAGTACCTCAGTAAATAAATAAATAAATACAAGCAACATTGTTCTGATTGAATAGAGTCCACAGGAGTCAGGCTTCTTGGGTTTAAATCAAAGTTCTTAATTATATTGGCTATGAGACCTTATAAAATGTACTTTCACATTTCTAACCGTCAGTTTCTCCACCTGTAATTTGGTGGTACTATGGTACCTGCCTCATAAATTTGTTGGAAACATTGGATGAGATGATACACACACATTGCCAGGTACTTAGTAAATGCTCAGTTAAAATTATCCCATATAATACCATTCATATTTTTATATAATTACTTTTCATTCAAGTTATGCCACAAATGTATATGTAGCACCTACTAGGTACTGATCACTCTGCAAGGTGGTTGGGATATATCAGTGAACAAAACAGACAAAGATATTTTCCTTTACAAAGCTTCCATTCAAGTTGTGAAGAGACAAACAACAAACATAAAAGATAACCGATTTGTGTATTATTTTATAATGAGTATACTGATAAAGGCTAAGGAAAAAATACATAGCAGAGCAGGATGAAGGGAACGGGCAGTCCTGGGATGGAATGAGGGAGATTACAGTATTTAATAGAGTGGACACATGAGGCCTCATTGAGAAGGGAAGGCTCATGTACAGGCATTCATTAAATACCACAAAAATAATACTCACTTAATAAAATTTCTCAACTTCAATGTCTTTAGAGGGTGGTACTTTAGTTATTATGGGGTTTGTCATTTAAGAAGAACTATTTACTTAAATTGGTCCTCATATTTGAATGTGTGGTACTCATCTGCTACTTATTCAAAAGTCTGATTTCATTGACAGTACTGTTCTTTGTGAAGAAAACCAAGCCTCTTTACTTTATTAAAATAAAAAAAAAAGGGGGTTGCCCCAAACATTGAAATGGACAAAATGTACCCAGAAAAATTGTTTAACTTGAATAAGTCTATAATTTCAAAGAAATGAAATTCATCGACCTTGTAGTTCAAGAAGTGTATCTTTTTTCTTGATGGTTAGTGGCATATGATTGAAGAGCACAGGGATAATTACAATAACCATACCTTTTTGCATTTGAATATCACTTTACAGTTTAGAATTATTTTCTGTGACCTTCCCAACAAACCTCTGAAGAGGTTAAGGAAGATGTAAAAAAATGAAATCAGAGATAAAGATGCTTTGTTAAAAGTGGCTGGAGAGGGAGGCCCTTTTCCTTTAATCTCAGACATTGGTCTTCTAACCACACAGCCTTTCCTGCCAGAGATAACGGTGAGCATCCCTCAAATATCAGCTTTTATCATTGTTATTGTTATTATGCCAACCCCCACCCCACCCCCAAATGAAACCTCTGGGTATAGCAAACACAGCAATAAGCATATTCCTACGCAGGCACCCTTCCTGATCTTTCTTCCTCATAATTTTCAGGGGTACATGATGGAGCTATTATTTATGGGCAGCAGCTGCAGAGAACACACCCCCTGACCAGGTAACCCAATGTGGGAGTCCCGACTAGAGAGAGAGTATGTGGAGGAGAGAAGGCCAGAGAGAGCGCGGTTGCTCTAAAGCTTTTTATGCAAACAGAGGTGACCTCCTAAACGCAGCCAAGAGCAATGTCATCCTTCTTGGCTCAGGATGATAGAGAAAGGTTAAGCTCCACTCACTATTTACCGAAGTTGAAACTTCAAATGAAGAGATAACCAATTTCTGCCTTGTGTAGAGCAGAGAAAACAGCAAAGCCAAGAACCAGGGGTGCACACACCTTCGGCATGGTTATTTGCGAGACGGTATGGGAGGGCGGGTGGCGTAAGAGGTAAGAAAGGGTGTAGAGTGAAAAACAGGCTGGCAGGCCGACTACAGGCTGATGATGTTCCCCACCCGTACCCCACTGCTCCCAATGTGACAGCACTTCCAGAGAGAAGGCTCTCACTTTGGGAATAGCCATAAGACAATGTATGCCCCATGACTCAGTCTTTATAATTCTGGAGACCTAACTGATGGGAAAAATTTTTACCTAAATTTGTAAGCTGACTAAATTCCCATAATAGGGGAATGGTTAGGTGGACTGCAGTGTAATCATTCAGTGGAGATTATGCAACTGTTAGAAAGAAACCAACAACAACATGCATAAAATACAGCGCCAGTAAGCACTCCAAGATACGAGTGAGAGTCTCTAGATGATGGGCCTAGGGGTGATTTTTGTCTCCTTTCTATTTTCTTTTTTATCACAGTTCAACTTTTCTAAAAACATCATTTCTTACTTTTATAATGAAAATTTAACTTTCTCTCTTAAATGGTTATAATGACAGCCACTTGGGAAAATACGATGGATATAGATAGGTGGTCATTAAAAAATGTTTTAAAAAATTATGCCCAGGCCAAGGAAAAAAAGGCTAGAATGAAATGCATCATGATGAGTTATGATGAGATTATGTGTATCTTCTGTTTATTTGCCAAATGTCTTATAATATTACGCATATGATGAAAATTAAATTATATCTTTCAAATGTGAGTGAAATTTCTGGCTAAGAATATCCAGCCAAATTTTTTAAACGATTTCTTTCCCATTTGAATCAATTTGTTAACAATTAATTCTCTAGCTTGGCATGCAATTTCCTTAGTGGAGTTTTTCCAGTTTAATAGTGTGGATCTTTAGATAGATACCAATAATTTTGGTTGCTAAGAGAGGCTTTAGAAATGAACCTCCAAACCTGATTATGATCTTAGTTACCTTTTAGTAAATGAATTTTTATTTTTAAACAAGGTCTCTATGCCGGTTAAAAATTGACCCCTACACACTCACCACATCTTGGGGGAGGGATAAAGAAAGAATTCTTTGTGTTAATCCACGTGGACATCTTAGCAGAGGCAAGAAAGATTTAGAGTTAAACATTCCAAAGACAATTTCACAATTTGTCCAGTAGTTAATTTCTGCGTACAAGATGGCTGAGCAACAACTTGATTACTCAGGACTCTTGAACAGACAGTGTGGGGACCAGAGAAAAGCAAAGTGGAATGAACAGTCTATTTGAACAAGGATTGACCAGAAACCCCCTTCTGCTCCCAACCATGAGGAAATCTTTCTAAAAGGGGATTCGTCACAAGTGAATAAAGCTATAGACACACAGAATGAATATGATGAATTGTGAAAAACAGATTCATGCTTCTGGACCTTTTCTTGACCTCCAGCTTAGGGCCCCTTCCTCTCCTCCTCCATTTAATTCATCGAGGAAAGAAGAAGGGTACAGAAAAAAGCACGTGAGCTTTGGAACTAATCTGAGTTCAAATTCTGTTCTGCTACACACTACCTTTGGATACTTTAGTTGACCATTCTCAATTTTTGTTTGTCTATGTTTAAAATAAAAATCATAATATTACCTGGCAGCTTAATGAGAATTAAAAAGAGGGAAAGTACCTAGCACAATTGTGGCTTTGTTCATAGATACTCAGTAAGAACTCATTATACACTACCTTTCTCAACCTGGTATAGAGACACATTTCCCTGGGAATTGAAACACATTAAGCTGATGAGTCATTTTACCCTTTCATATTTGCTTTACCTTAAACTTTTCTCAGCTTCTTCCCTGAGAGCATGTTTTAGAAAGAAGAAGGAAATGCTGAGCATATTGTTAGATGGGACTAGACTGGAAAGGGGGAGCTTCTTGGACCCCCTACATGCTGTTGCCTTGGCATAAGTGCAAATGAAGTTATGTCCTGGCCTGTTTCAGAGCTTTCTGGGGGCAACATCAAAGACAGTCACAAACGATGTCCCACGTCATTGGTCTCAAGTAAACAGACAGGAGGCTTTCATAACTCAGCCGGTCCAACACCTTCCTGGGCCAAACACTGTCCTAGGTGCTGGGCTACAACAGCAAACAAATGCAGAAAAACCTGGGGACTTCCCTGGTGATCCAGTGGTTAAGACTCCATGCTCCCAAGGCAGGGGGTGAGAGTTCAATCCCTGGTCGGGGAACTAAGATCCCACATGATGCATGGCGTGGCAAAAAAAAAGAAAAATCAAAACAAACAAAACAAAAACAAAAAAGCAGGAAAAATCCCTGCCCTCCTGGAGCTTACATTCTTGAAGGAAGAGACAAACAATGACTATGATAAATAAGTAAAACATACTGCCTTCAGATGGGACAGACAAAAATAAGCAGGAAAGAGGGACAGAATATTCCAGGGGTTCAATGGAAGTACCATTTAAACAATGGGGTCAGGAAGTCCTCAAAAACTAAACAGGTGACATGTAAGCATAGACCTGAAGTCAATGAGGGAGTAGGTCATGAGGGAACAGCAAGTGCAACAGTCCTGGGGTCAGATATTGTGCAATACGACTGAGGACCATCAACGAGGCCAGCGTGACAGGGGCAGAGTGAGCACACGGCAGAAGGCGATAGGACGTGAGGCAGAGAAGTAACCAAGAATGACCTATTGGCCGTTATCTTAACTTTAATTTTCACTTGGAGTGATATTAGGAAGCTATGAGAGGTAACAGGGCAGAGAGAGAGAGAGAGAGAGAGACATCCTTTGACTCATGTTTTCAAAGGAGCAGTCTGGCAGCTATTTTAAGAATAGACTGGGGACTTCCCTGGTGGTCCAGTGGTTAGGACTCTGCGCTTCCACTGCAGGGGTCACGGGTTCGATCACTGGTTGGAGAACTAAGATCCCAGAAGCCGCATGGCGCAGTCAAAAAAAATAGAAGAAGAAGAAGGGACTGTTGTGGGACAAAGGCAGAAACAGTGTGGGGACTATGTCAACATTTGGGGTGAGAAATGGTAACTACAAAGGTAAGTCTCACGGAAGTACAGGCAGGGCTTCCTGTATATTTTACTGATCTCTGCTCACGAGAGGGCCAGCAACAGCCCTAGCTGACCAGGAGTCTGAAAATTAAAGCTACTGGGCTGAACAGGAAAGCAGGAGAAGCACAATCAAATTCTAGAGGGAGCTCAAGATCATCTCCCACTCTACTGTGGAGGAGAGTTCTTGGGCAGGTTCAGGCTGAACTTTCAGAAGGATTCATGCCCTGGAGACCATCTTTTGGGATCCCATTTTTGCTTCTCCTGGAAGGGTCTCTGTTGTAATCTCTTGGTCTTTTCTTCCCTCAGTCTCGTCCCTCTTTGTTAGGTTATTTCTTCCCCCACCCTCCCTTCCATGTGGTCGGGATTGTGTCCAACTCGGAGGGAACCCCTTCCTGGGGAAGAGCTGGGCTAGCAGCTTAATCCAGGCTCTTTTCAAGGCTTTAGAGAAAAGAGCTTTCTTGTTCCAAGTTCCCCTTTCTCCTTTTTCTTGCCACTGGAGAGAGAAAATCAAAATGGCCCAGTGGCCTGTTTCAGTCCAGGCTACTGATGCGCAATCGCCAAGTCATGTGCCATCAGTGGACCACAGCACTCTGTCTCCATTTTCACGGTGTGGGATCTAACTTCATGATGAAAGTCTAGAAAGTCAGCTCCGTGTTGCTATTTCTCAAATATGCCCAGCTTTGAACAGGTTAGCTGCTGAAAACAGTGCCAGTTTTCCATTTGAGGTTCTTCTATTCAATAGCTAGATCATCAAACCTACACACAATGTTTAGGGTAGCATCATTTGCATGGACAAATAATGGAAGCAAGCTAAATATCCACCAACAGGAAATATGGTCACACGATGGAAGATATGGGAAAATGAGCAAGAATATATGTGCAAATATCAAAATAATGTTCCCCACCTTCTCACCAAAAAGAAAACTGCAGACGGATGGTTACAATAGGATTCCAATTTTATGAAGACTAAAAGCTTGCAAGATAAACAACAAGGTCCTACTGTATAGCACAGGGAACTATATACAATATCCTGTGATAAACCATAATGGAAAAGAATAAGAAATATATATATATATATATTTATATATATTTATTCATTTGTATATTCTTTTATATATATAAATGAATCACTTTGCTGTACACAAGAAATTAACACATTGTAAATCAACTATACCTTAAAAAATAAAACAAAACTTGCCAAACCATGCCATATATCTTTTTTTTTTTTTTTTTTGCGGTACGTGGGCCTCTCACTGTTGCGGCCTCTCCCGTTGTGGAGCACAGGCTCCAGACGCGCAGGCCCAGTGGCCATGGCTCACGGGCCCAGCCACTCTGCGGCATGTGGGATCTTCCCGGACCGGGGCACCAACTCGTGTCCCCTGCATCGGCAGGCGGACTCTCAACCACTGCGCCACCAGGGAAGCCCCATGCCATATATCTTAATGGATATCTCTGTATAACAAAGTCTAAAAAGATGCATGGGAATAGTATGTATCAAATTCAGATTAATAGCTACCTCTGAGGAGGGACCTGCGTGGGGAAGAGGTACCCAGGGACTGTAGACATTTCTGTAATGATGTATTTCTTAAGCAGGGAGTGAGTTACATGGACATTCTTTTTTTTTTTTTTTTCCGGTACACTGGACTCTCGCTGTTGTGGCCTCTCCCGTTGCGGGGCACAGGCTCCGGACGCGCAGGCTCAGCGGCCATGGCTCACGGGCCCAGCCGCTCCGCGGCATGTGGGATCTTCCCGGACCGGGGCACGAACCCATGTCCCCTGCATCGGCAGGCGGACTCTCAACCACTGCGCCACCAGGGAAGCCCCATGGGCATTCTTTATATCATTATCTATATTTGGGGGTTTAAATAAGATGAAAAAGTCATCTGGTTTGTAAGACCTTTCTTTCCCCCAGTGGAACTCAAGGCTCTTCTTATTTTGATTAAAGATGGAATGTTCCCTGTAAACATTTTACTGCCATAACTGCTCTGGACCCAAGGCCAAAGGGGCAAAAGCAACCCTTGTGATTCACTCTTGATCCTGTCTTGCTCACCAGACCCAGGGGTCACAGGCAGGACCTTAAAGTCCAAACTTTAGAGTAATAAACATCTCATATCTGACCGAATGTCCCCTCTGCAATCCCACCTCTATCTCCAGGAACACTGAGGTTGGTAGATGGTAAGGGGATTTGAGGATTCTGTGACCTGGCCACTTGTTTATTCTCTCAACTCAAGTCATCTGTTTCTGCATTCTGGAATGTACGTCCCCTCTTCCTCTCCCGTGGGCAACCCTCTAGGTTTCAGCTTAAACATCATATCTGCAAGAAACCTCCCCTGGCCAATTTTGCCCTAAGCCTGGGTTAAGAAAGCTCATGGAAGCTTGAGCTCCTCCACATTCTAAAGGGGCAGAGACTGACGACTGCCTGGCTCTTCACAGTCTCCTCGGCACCTATATATGGTCTGACAACAGCCGATACCTAGAGACTGTCATAAAGAGTGAAGTAAGTCAGAAAGAGGAAGACAAATACCGTATATTAGCGCATATATGTGGAACCTAGAAAAATGGTATAGATGATCTTATTTGCAAAGCAGAGATAGAGACACAGACGTAGAGAACAAATGTGTGGCCACCAAGGGGGGGAAGGGGGGTGGGATGAATTGGGAGATTGGGATTGACATATATACACTATTGATACTATGTATAAAAGAGATAACTGATGAGAACCTATTGTCTAGCACAGGGAACGCTACTCGATGCTCTGTGGTGACCTAAATGGGAAGGAAATCCAAAAAAGAGGGGATTATATGTATATGCATAGCTGATTCACTTTGCTGTACAGTGGAAACACAACATTGTAAAGCAGCTATACTCCAATAAAAACAAACAAATAAACAAACAAAACCCAGCCGACACTCAAAGTACATTAATTGAATGCATAAATGAGAAAATAAGAGCCCATTGACTATCTGATGAGGGGGAGGCGTGGGTCACATCATAGAAAGTGAATGTGACAAATATAGACTGTATATGTCACATTTAGACTATAAACAAATATATAGATTTGTTTTCAAAAGCCCACTCTACCATGAAAATGGAAGGTGAACTTGGAAGCAGTTTTTACCTCTAAGTGTCTAGCCTTGGGCAGCTTGCTTAGTCTGAACCTGTGTGTCTCCATCAATTAAATGATGACAACTGAACACACCCATGTATTGATACTTTCGATCTCTGTATATCTGCCTGTTTGCTTGTTCCCTCCTGGCGAATTCACGGTAAAACGATTAGCGGAGTGCTGGCAGAGGAAGGGAGACCTCTTTGCAGGAGAGGAGCCTGCTTCTAATTTTATAGCCCATTACTAAGCCACTCGCAGTAAAGGCTCTCAGGAGACTACTCTTCTAAGAAGGCGCAGGATGTGAGCGCGTAGAGGCTAAAAATATAGAGAGGTATGGAAAATGCAGAGAATTGAGAGATCAATCTGTTGAGGACAGTGGGATGTTTGTGGGTTGGCAGATAGAGGGTTGGGTATGTTTCTCATTGTTTGGCCCCAATTTACTAAACCATCTGCTTCACTGTCTCTACCACCCGCCCAATACATGTAAACACTATACATCTGTATCTTCATTATAATTATCAAGCCTATTGTGTTGCATTCTGATGTTGTTACTAGCTGAAGTCTAATAGACCACAAGCCCATTGGCAGGCAACATCATCCCTTAATGGGATGATGACTTTGGTGTCAATCATCTAAGGAAAAGATGGCAGTGCTCATTAAGCATGGAGGTGAATGCAGGAGTACTTAGCAAGGGACTCACAGGGAGCAGGTGATTCTCCCATATGGCATGTTTCTCCTCCATTGCCAATCTTGGAGGAGCTGAAATGTATTTTTTTTTTTATCTTGGCCATGCTGTGTAGCTTGTGGGATCTCAGTTCCCCCACCAGGGATTGAACCTGGGCCACGGCAGTGAAAGCCCAAATCCTAATCACTAGACAACCAGAGAATCCTTGGAATAGATTTTTATCTTCTGTCTTTATTAAGGAAAGGTAAGTTTATTTATACCAAAATTTTTGCTTTGATTCTGCCCTTTTATTAGCTGTTTTGATAGTAATGATGCTTGAAATCAGTGGCTTCCAGCACCCTTCTACAGTAGAGATGTTTCCTTCAAGTGATTTGAAATATGCTTCCTATAATTTCTATGCTTTGCCCTTTTGCCACTGAAGTAATAAAAAATAACTAATATTTTTCTTCCACATGGCTCTTCAAATATTTGAGTGAACCTATTGTTTCCTCACCCCATCTTCCTTCTTCAAGCCAATTAACCTTAATGCTTTTCAAAAAAAATATTTATTTATTTATTTATTTATCATTTATTTATTTTTATTTTGGCTGCGCCAGGTCTTACTTGAGGCAAGCGGGCTTCTTAGCTGCGGCGTGCATGCAGGATCTAGTTCCCTGACCAGGGATCAAACTTGGGCCCCCTGCACTGGGAGTGCGGCGTCTTACCCACCGGACAACCAGGGAAGTCCCGTTAATCCTTTAACTATTTCTCATAGAGCTAAGAACTTAAGAGTCTCTGATGCTCCACGACTCTCCAAAATTATGGTGCATAGAAATAATGAGAGCAAACATTTATTGAGCTCTTACTATGTGCCAGATACTATAATAAGTACTTTGCATGTATTAATTCATTTAATTTTCACAACAGCCCTATAAAGCAAACTTATTATTACCTTCATTTTAATTTTAAATAAATGTAAATAACTTTTAAAACATTTAATAAATGTTATTTTAAATAACATTTTAAATAACTTTCCTAAGGTGACCCAGCTCATAGGTGGCACAACTGGTTTTTCAACCGAAACAGTTTTGTTCCAGACAATATAGTCTTAATCCCAATGCTGTTCTACTCCTCAGGGTCCCAAACCTAGGTTATAACTGATAGTCTGGAGCTCCTAACTCTAAAATAGCATAAGTTCAGTAGAACACTAGTGCCTGCAAAATGGTAATAGGTCTTTCTTGAACAAGGTTCCGTGACCAAAAATGTTTGGGAAATTCTGAGTAAGATAGCATTGAATAGGTTTCCACTCTGCAGGGCTTTCCATAGTCTTTAATATTTTCACAGGCATGATGGCTCTCCAAAATCTAGACGCAGAATTTTCCAGCCATATTTTCCCTTGTAACTCTCTAGTAAAACATCTACTAATTTGTGGCATTCAACAGAATATTGCTTAGGAAACACTGCCCAAAAGCGTAGTTTAGATTTTTCCTGTTTCTTTTTCTTTCTTTTTTTGCCATTTATTACCTTTGATTTCATTTTATATGGTCTAGAAGTTTAGTGTCAACTACACAATTTAAAGGGTTTGTCTGTAATTTTACCTAACACTTAACTTCTCCATCTCGTTCAGGATAGGATACCATGAAAGACATGAAGTACACAAATACACTGTGGCCACCATAATCCCTTGGTTCTACTAAGCTACTCTGCTTTTCTTTAATGGCGCTGCCCTGACTCTTGGTCATTGCCATTTGCTATACATGTTCACAAAATATACTAAGTAATTCATTCTAAGTTTGGGTTTTTTTTTTACTTTTTTGGGAAAAAAATTTTTAAATCAAGGCTTTTGACTGTCTCTAGTCATCTTTCTCCTCTTCACGTGTTCTCAAAGATTTCTGATAGGTTTCATAGAACACATGTGGAAAGAGTAAAGGAATAGATATCATATGAGCATCATCTGTGGGCTCAGTCATACCATGCATTTCACATAGCACATAAAATCTCATGGCCCCAGGGAGGTATGGATCATTAGCCCTACTTTATAGATGAGTAAACAAAGGCACACATGTTAAACAACCTGTCAAGGTCATGAACTCTGGGATTCAACCAACACACACACAGTCCATGCTCTTTGGGTGCATTCATCCTAGTAATTTAGTTACTTGTGGCTTATTTATTAGGTTGAAAACATCCTGTTAATTTACTATTATTTAATTTATTAACCCTGACTAAGGCCTGACCTCTTAAGAGGAAAATGCTGATGAACCGTATAACACAAAGACTAGAATGTGACATTCCTATATTTTACAGATATATTCTTTCTTACAACCAGCTTGTCATTCAGACAGCACTCTGTCTCTCTTTTCTACACTCATTTCTTGCTCTCATTCAGGCAGACATTTTCCTCCTCCTTTTGGATAGCCAAGTTTAATTTCTTTAAAATAGACTACTATTTTAGATCAATTTTAGATTTACAGAAAAAATTGAGAGGATAGTGCAGAGAATTCCCATATACTCTATATCGTTTCCCCGAATATTAATGTCTTGTATTAGTATGGAACAAGTGTTACAATGAATGAACCAATGTTGATACCTTATCACAAACTAAAGACCATACTTTATTTGAATTTCTTTAGTTTATATCTTGTGTCCTTTTTCTGCTCTACAGTCCCACTCAGGACACTACATTATGTTTAGTTGTCATATCCCTTTAGGTTCCTTTTCACTGCGACAACTTCTCGGACACTTCTTGTTTTTGATGACCTTTACAGTTCTGAAGAGTACTGGTCAAGTATTTTGTATTCTGTCCCTTAATTGGAGTTTGCCTGATGTTTTCCTCATGGTTAGACTGGGCTTATGGGTTTGGGGGAGGAAGGCCACAGAGGTAAGGGCCATTTCATCAAGTCACTTTTCATGGCCCAGACCTAAGGGGTGGGGGGTTATGCTCTCCTTCTTTGACTCCAGAGGATCTGCTTAAATTATTTGGCATTCCTCTGTCTGGGAGATTTGTCTCTTCTCCATCTATTTACGTATGCAGTCACCAGGTAGAATTTAATTTAAGTACTAGGGGTAAAAAATTACTTGCTTCAAAAATATTCCTTCTTAAAATCCAGGGCAAATGTGTTGGTTTTTGTTTGTTTGTTTGTTTTTAAAGACCTTCTTTTTAAAATTAATTTATTTAATTTTGCCTGCATTGGGTCTTTATCGCTGCACACAGGCTTTCTCTAGTTGCAGCGAGCGGGGGCTACTCTTCGTTGCGGTACGCGGGCTTCTCATTGCGGTGGCTTCTCTTGCTGCGGGCTCTAGGTGTGCAGGCTTCAGTAGTTGTGGCTCGTGGGCTCTAGAGCGCAGGCTCAGCAGTTGTGGCACATGGGTTTAGTTGCTCCGCGGCATGCGGGATCTTCCCGGACCAGGGCTCGAACCCATAGTCCCCTGCATTGGCAGGCGGATTCTCAACCACTGCGCCACCAGGGAAGACCCCAAAAGTGTTTTTGAAAAGTCTAGGGGCTTCCCTGGTGGCGCAGTGGTTGAGAATCTGCCTGCCAATGCAGGGGACACGGGTTCAAGCCCTGATCTGGGAAGATTCCACACGCCGCGGAGCAAGTGGGCCCCTAGAGCCACAACTACTGAGCCTGCGCATCTGGAGCCAGTGCTCTGCAACAAGAGAGACCGCGACAATGAGAGGCCCGTGCACTGCGATGAAGAGTGGCCCCCGCTCGCCACAACTGGAGAAAGCCCTCACACAGAAACGAAGACCCAACACAGCCAAAAATAAATAAATAAATAAATTTAAGAAAACTCTAATTTCCTTTGCTCATATTTAACTTAAATTTCATTCTTTTTTTTTTAATAGTCCCTGAAGTGAACTTTATTCAGTGAAACTTATTCAGTTTACATTCAAACAAATCAGATAATTAGATAACCTCAGCCACTATGGAAGAAACTTGTATCTTTAGACAACATGTGTGTTCATAATGGCCTGACCACATTTCACATGGATCAAGAGGAAATGCATACATGCAAGAACACCCACGTGTTTATACTCATATGACCAATATGAATATGTTAGACTTCACATTGAGAAAAAAATGGCTTAAAAAACTTGACTCAGGTCTTTTAAGGCAGGAAATATTTTTTATAATTTTTTCTTTTTTAAGATTTATTATTATTATTATTAACATCTTTACTGGAGTATAACTGCTTTACAATGGTGTTAGTTTCTGCTTTATAACAAAGTGAATCAATTATACATATACATATGTTCCCATATCTCCTCCCTCTTGCGTCTCCCTCCGTCCCACCCTCCCCATCCCACCCATCCAGGTGATCACAAAGCACTGAGCTGATCTCCCTGTGCTATGCGGCTGCTTCCCACTAGCTATCTATTATATGTTTGGTAGTGTACATATGTCCATGCCACTCTCTCACTTTATCACAGCTTACCCTTCGCCCTCCCCATATCCCCAAGTCCATTCTCTAGTAGGTCCGTGTCTTTATTCCTGTCCTGCCCCCAGGCCTTTCACGACACTTCTTTTTTTTCTTAGATTCCATATATATGTGTTAGCATACGGTATTTGTCTTTCTCTTTCTGACTTACTTCACTCTGTATGACAGACTCTAGGTCCATCCACCTCACTACAAATAACTCCATTTCGTTTCTTTTTATGGCTGAGTAATATTCCATTGTATATATGTGCCACATCTTCTTTATCCATTC
>RJWK010021026.1:0-21168 GCA_004363435.1 Platanista minor | reverse complement strand
GAAATGTTCTCAGTGACATTGCTTCTTGGCAAGTCCACCTTGCTCTTGAAATAATGCCTTAGTAATGTGAGCTCATGTCCCCTCCAGCCCTTGGGTCAGACCCTCCAGCCCAGACTAGGGGAGCTCCTCCTCCCCCCTTTCTCTCCTCTTCTCCCTTTAACTCTGCTCAGTCATGTCAGAGGGGCCTGGAGTCCATGGGAGACCAGCACGTGGCAGGGGGAGAGGACAAGTGTAGCAAGGATGTCCATGCTCCCCAAATTAACTGCTAACATCAAGGCAATCTCAATCAGAATCCCAGAAGAATCGTCTGAAATTTGACCCAATGATTCTAGAGTACATCTGGAAGATGGAGGAACAGATGGATGTAGCTGGGGAATTTTTTTTTTGGTAATTTTATTCATTTATTTATTGAAGTATAATGGATTTACAATATTGTGTTAGTTTCCGATGTACAGCAAAGTGATTTAGTTATATATACATATATATTTTTTCAGATCCTTTTCCTTTCTAGGTTATTACCAGATATTGAATATACTTCCCTGTCCTATACGATAGGTCCTTGTTGTTTATTTGTTTTTATATAGAGGAAAGTGTATCTGCTAATCCCATACTCCTAATTTATCCCCCCCTTTCCTCTTTGGTATAAGTTTGTTTTCTATGTCCATGAGTCTGTTTCTGTTTTGTAAATAAATTCATTTGTGTTATTTTTTAGGCTCCACATATAAATGATATCATATGATATTTGTCTTTCTCTGTCCGACTTACTTCACTCAGTATGATTGTCTCTAGGTCTATCCATGTTATTGCAAATGGCATTATTTCATTCTTTTTCTATGGCTGAGTAATATTCCATTACAGACACACACACACACACACACACACACACACACACACACACAATCTTCTTTATCCATTTATCTGTTGATGGACATTTAGGTGGCTTTCATGTCTTGGCTACTGTAAATAGTGTTGAATTGAACACTGGGGTGCATGTATCTTTTCGAATTAGAGTTTTCATCTTTTCCAGATATATGCCCAGGAGTGGGATTGCTGGATCACATGGTAACTCTACTTTTATTTATCTTTATTTTTTATTTATTTTTATTTTTTTGCGGTACGCGGGCCTCTCACTGTTGTGGCCTCTCCCGTTGCGGAGCACAGGTTCCGGACGCGCAGGCTCAGCGGCCATGGCTCACGCGCCCAGCCGCTCCGCGGCATGTGGGATCTTCCCGGACCGGGTCACGAACTCGTGTCCCCTGCATTGGCAGGCAGACCCTCAACCACTGCGCCACCAGGGAAGCCCTATTTTTAGTTTTATAAGGAACATCCATACTGATAGCCATTCTGAGTGTGAGGTGATACCTCATTGTAGTATTTTTTTCTTTTTTCTTTATTTTATTTTTTTTAAAGAGTTTCCACTTTATTTATTTATTTATTTATTTATTTATTTTCGGCTGCATTGGGTCTTCGTTGCTGCACGGGCTTTCTCTAGTTGCGGCGAGCGGGGTCTACTCTTGTTGCTGTGCGTGGGTTTCTCATTGTGGTGGCTTCTCTTGCTGCGGAGCACAGGCTCTAGGTGTGTGGGCTTCAGTAGTTCTGGCGCACGGGCCTAGATGCTCCGCGGCATGTGGGATCTTCCCAGACCAGGTCTCGAACCTGTGTCCCCTGCGTTGGCAGGCGGATTCTTAACCACTGCGCCCCCAGGGAAATCCCCTCATTGTAGACTTGATTTGCATTTCTCTAATAATTAGCGATGTTGAGCATCTTTTCCTGTGCCTCTTGGCACACGTGTGTCATCTTTGGAGAAATATCTATTTAGGTCTTCTGTAGCTGGGGAATTTTTAAAGAGAAGCGTAATGATAAGGGGCACTTCTTTGATAAGAACGCACATCTAATGTCCGTGGGTGACGGGCCCTCTTCTGAGCCCTATAGTCATTAATTAGTTGAATCCTCACAACAACCCTAAGAGCTAGGTATTGCATTTTACCATACGAAACTGTTGGTACTTGCTAGCATTTTTTTACCTACAAAGTGGCAGTTTGTAGGTAAAAAGGGCTCAGAGAGGTTAAGTACTGTCCCAAGGTCACACAGCTAGCAACTGGTAGATCCAGGATTTATACCCAGACAGGCTGGCTGCAGGGATAGTGCTCATAAAATGATATGATGTGACTGACAGATTACTCAGAATTAGACTCTAGAATATATGAAAATATGATAAAGAAAGCTCCACAAATTTGTGGAAAAGGAAGAATAGTTGCATACATGGTATTTGGAAAAACTGGCTAATTAGGGGAAGAGACAACAGACCTTCACCTCCCACCTTTACCGCAGATCAATTACAGATGGATTAAAGAGTTCAGTGCATAAAAGGAAACCTCCAAAACCTAGAAAAGAGGATTAGCTGAATAATTATCTGCCGAGTAGAGAGGACACAAGGAAAGAATAGCAAAGCTGTCTACATAAAAAAAAAAAACTGGAGCTCTTGTTCATTAAAAAGATCATAAAACAATTAAAAATACAAGGAGCAACTGGGAAAAACACTTGTCAGAAACATGACAAGATGGATCAATACATTTCCATATAAAGAACTAGAATAAAAGGGAAAGGAAACTGAGAAAGAGCGTAGATGGACAATTCATGGAAAGTGAAAAGCAAACTCATTGATTCCACAAACATTTATGGGGCACTTATTACTTGCCAGACACTGTTCTGGTCTTGAGAAGGAGATTGTCTTCTATGGGGTGAGACTGGCATGAAACAAACCAATAATAATGCCAGGTGTTATGAAAACAGGTAAGTGATAGGAAGGAGAATAAGCAGAATAAGGAGATGGGGAGTGGGAGGGGCTGTTTTAGATGGAGGGTTGGGGACAACCTTGCTGATAAGGTGAGAGCTGGGTAGCTCTCTGAAAGAAGTAAAGGGACAAGACATGCACAGGCCTGGGGGCGGAGCATCCCAGGCAGAGGGACAGCAATGAGACTAATGTTACTGGAGCCAAGTGGCAAGGGGGAGAGTGATGGGATGATGGGGCCACAGAGATAGCCAGGCACTTGACCATGGAAAGCTTTGGAGGCTCTGGGAAGAACTTGGATTTTATTTTAACTGATACAGGAAGCCACTGAAGGTGTCAGAGTACAGGAGTGCATACTTTTTTCTTTAATTGCTAATAAACGTATTAAACTGTTCAAAGAGATACAAATTAAAACCAAAATGAAGTACCAAGGTAATTCTTCAAATTAGCAAAGTTTATAATATAAAAATCATATAAGAATTTATAATATTAAAAAATTTGTAAAACCGGACAGTGATATGGTTCAGGGAGGTGGACACTCATCCATGGCTTGAGGAAGAACATCCATTCAATAAATAGTGATTGAAAAGGCACCATGATTCCAAAATGAAAAGACAACCTACAGAATGGCAGAAAATATTTGCAAACAATGTGACCAACAAGGGGTTAATTTCCAAAAACAGCTCATATAGCTGAATGTAAAAAAAAAAAACCCAAACATCTCATTCAAAAAAAATGAAGAAGATCTAAAAAGACACATCTCCAAAGAAGACATACAGACAGCCAACAGGCACATGAAAAAATGCTCAAATCACTAATTTGCAGAAATGCAAATCAAAACTACAGTTGAGGTATCACCTCACTCTGGTCAGAATGGCCATCAGCAAAAAGTCTACAAATAATAAATGCTAGAGAGGGTGTGGAGAACAGGGTACCCTCCTACACTTTTGGTAGGAATGTAAATTGGTGGAGCCACTATGGAAAACGGTATGGAAGTTTCTTAAAAAACTAAAAATGGAGCTGCCATATGATCCAGGCATCCCACTCCTTGGCATATATTTGGAGAAAACTAATTCAAAAAGGTACATGCGAGGACTTCCCTGGTGGTCCAGTGGGTAAGCCTCCGTGCTCCCAATGCAGGGGCCCTGGGTTTGATTCCTGATCGGGGAGCTAGATCCCACATGCATGCCTCAGCTAAGAGTTTGAATGCCACAACTAAGACCCGGTGCAGGCAAAATAAATAAATAATAAATAAATAAGTAAATACTAAACAAAAGATACATGCACCCCAGTGTTCATAGCGGCACTATTTATAATAGCCAAGACACGGAAACAACCTAAATGTCCATCAACAGATAAATGGATAAAGAAGATGTTTTATGTATACACACACACACACACACACACACACACACACACACAATGGAATACTACTCAGCCATTAAAAAGAATGAAATAATGCCATTTGCAGCAACATGGATGGACCTAGAGATTATCATACTAAGTGAAGCAAGCCAGATGAAGACAAATATCGTATGATATCACTTACATGTGGAATCTAAAATATGATACAAATGAACTTATCTATGAATCAGAAATAGAAATAGACCCACAGACATAGAAAACAAACTTATGGTTACCAAAGGTGAAAGCAGGGGGAGGGATAAATTAGGAGTTTGGGATTAACAGATACACACTGCTATATATAAAAGAGATAAGCAACAAGGACCTACTGTATGGCACAGGGAACTCTACTCGATATTTTGTAATAACCTATAATGGAAAAGAGTGGGGAAGAGAAGAGATATATATGTAGATGTATAACTGAATCACTTTGCTGTACACCTGAAACTAACACAACACTGTAAATCAACTAGACTCCAATTAATAACAAGAGGAAAAAAAACCACGAGCCAGATAGTCTTTGAGGGGCTGCAGAGGCAAAGCCAGATAGTCTTTGAGGGGCTGCAGAGGGGTAGCAAACAAGAGAAACAAGGGATCCATGCTCAGGAAGTAGGGCAAAATTTTCTCTCAGCCTATTTTAAATTTGTTAAACAATAAGCAATAACCTTCATTAGGAAAAACAAATAAGAAAACCATTATTACTACTTTTATTCAGCCTTGTAACTAGTGGTCCTAACCAAAGCAGTGAAATGAGAAAACAAATAAAAGCCATAAGGATGAGAGGGGGAAACTAAAATCACATTTATGAGAGACACATTAAAAAAAAATAAAATATAAGGTACTCAGGAAAAATTATAACATTTTCTTGAGAGACATTAAAGAACATCAGAATAAACAGAGAGCGAGACCAAGGCTATGGATGAAAAGATTCAATGTCATAAATATGTCAGTTATTCCCAAATTGGGTCTGAAGAGTCAGTGTATATAGAAAACAAACTTACAGTTATCAAAGGGGAAAGGGGGTGGGGGAGGGATAGATTAGGAGTTTGGGATTAGTAGATACAAACTACTAAATATAAAGTAGATAACCAACAAGGTCTTACAGTATAGCACAGGGAATTATATTCAATATCTTGTTGTAAGCCGTAATGGAAAAGAATATGAAAAATAGATACACGTAAAGAATATATGTATATATTTGAATCACTTTGCTGTAAACCATAAACTAACATAACATTGTAAATCAACTGTACTTCAATTAAAAAAGAAGACGTTTCGGGCTTCCCTGGTGGCGCAGTGGTTGAGAGTCCGCCTGCCGATGCAGGGGACGCGGGTTCGTGCCCCGGTCTGGGAAGATCCCACGTGCCGCGGAGCGGCTGGGCCCGTGAGCCATGGCCGCTGCGCCTGCGCGTCCGGAGCCTGTGCTCCGCAACGGGAGAGGCCACAACAGTGAGAGGCCCGCGTATTGCAAAAAAAAAAGAAGTTTCAATGTGATTCTAATAAAAAACCAGGAGGGCTTTTGAAGAGCTTGAGTTAAGAATAATGATGGGGCTTCCCTGGTGGCGCAGTGGTTGGGAATCTGCCTGCCAATGCAGGGGACACGGGTTCGAGCCCTGGTCTGGGAAGATCTCACATGTTGGGGAGCAACTGGGCCCGTGAGCCACAATTACTGGGCCTGCGCGTCTGGAGCCTGTGCTCCGCAACAACAGAGGCCGGGATAGTGAGAGGCCTGCGCACCGCGAGGAAGAGTGGCTCCCGCTTGCCACAGCTAGAGAAAGTCCATGCACAGAAACGAAGACCCAACACAGCCATAAATAAATAAATAAATAAATATTAAAAAAAAAAAAAAAAAAAGAATAATGATGACATACATGAAGAAGGAGATATGGTGAGAGGACATATCCTACAAGATATCAAGCCTTTTAAGGTTCTGGTTATTAGGGAAGTATAGTGTTGCCATGGGAACAGATAAACTGAACAGTGAAACAGAATTGAAAGCCTAGTACATATACCCCATGCATATATGGAAACTTGATTTATCACAGAGCTTTCAGTAAATAGTGCTGAAGCAATTAATGATCTCCAGCAGAAGAAGAAACTGGATGCTTCTCTCACATTACACATACACACACACAAGTTAATTATAAAGAGATTAAATATGTTGATGTAAAAGACAAAATTTTTAAATTCTTAGAAGCAAATGTCGAGTATTCTAAGGGAAAGGATTTCTTCAACAAGTTGCAAAATGCACTGTTCATCAAATGAGAGCATTTTTTTAAAGCCACAAACTAGAAGAAAATCTTTGCAAGGCATTTGTCTAAAGAACAATAAAAAAACTGTTATGAGTGAAAAAGCAACAGATTAATCAGTAAAAAAATAATAGGAAAAAATATGAACAGGCATTTTGTAGACGAGCAACATGATTAACAAGTAGATTTAGGAGTAGATGCTCAGTCTCACCGGTAATCAGAGAAATTTAATTAAGGCCTAAATGAAATACTATTCTACGTCCATCAAATTGGCAAAAACTTAAAAATCTGACAATACCAAGTGGTAGCAAGTTGTAGAGCACCTAGAACTCTCATACATAGTTAGGGGGAATGTAAATTTGTACAACTACATTGGAAAACAATTTGCCTGTTACACTGTGAAGTCAAACACATGCATAGCCACATGGCAATGTTACTTTTAGGTACTGAAGAAGTGAATGACTAATGATCATCTAATAAACCTTCTGCAAGTCAGGTAGTTTCCAATTCATTGTTTTCAATGACCTGGAACAGAAACCAATCCAGTTACCAGCTGGTACATCGTTAAAAATTATTTTTAACAATTAAAGAAATAAGGTCACGGGAAGTTAAAATAAATTTTTAAAATTCATGTTATATACATATTTGCGTTGCAGAGAAGTATAACAGAGTGATCAATAAATGACCTTTAAGGATAGAAGTCAGGATAAAGTTTTCAGGAGGGAAAAGAATGAAAGCACAATTTCAAGGAAAACAAAAAAGAAAAATGTAAGATTTCTGAGTGTTGAAGAGCTTGTTCATGTAGCTTTAAATAGGATGATGATGGATAATAAATTGCTGTGGTGCCTGGATTCCACTGGACACATTTTTTAAAAGAGTGCTGAAGAGCTAGCAATATGAATGAGCTAGTTAGCTATAAGAGCAAACTGTGAAGGGAGGCAAATAGTCATCTATTTGTTGGCCGTTAGTTAACTGTCAGAGTAGGCTTCTTCCAGCTTTATATCTTTGACAAAATTCCTTATTTCTTCCATGTTTCTTGTCTAATAGGAATGATGTTAAGTATAGTGCATTTGGAATACAATGAAGTAAAATTCTGTCTCAAAAAGTGAAAAGATAGTTTATTTTCAAGTATTAATATTTACAATGTGCCCAAATTATACCATTTTCAAAAACTTATGATAAAAAATTGAGGTTTCCACTTTAAAAGGTGCAAGAGGATGCACAGTTTTTCAAATTCTGTTAGAGAGTGCACGAGGGGAAAGTTGGAAGTTCAGAGAAACTCTTGAACACATGTGCTGGAAAAAGGTACAAAAATATTCTTGGCAGCCTCGTTGCTGACGGTGAAAATAGGAAACAAATCAAGAGGAGAATGAATACATACATTGTGGTCTATTCACATTCTGGAGCAGTACAAATGCAGGAACTTTGGTGACATACAACCTGGACAAATCTCCAGTTTTATAAAGCTGAGAAACAAAACGAATGCGGCGTGTAACTAAACTATTTTTTGAAAAGCAAGGGAAAAACTGGCACAAAATTCAACATAATGGTTACCTCTGGGTGTAGAGCATCCAGGGGGCAGAATTACCCAGGGGGCATTGGTGATTTTCTAGTTCTTAAAATGGGATAGTGAGTTGCTTTATTACTCACTTTTATAGCTTACATATATGCCATTCTACTGTCACATCTTAACCAATTAACCAATTAAAAATTTTCAAACATATGGAAAACAGCATCCAATATCCAGTTCATATTTGGATTTCCTCAGTTGGTAGCTTTTTAAAAGACCAACATCCAGTCAAGATTCATAAATTGCATTTGATTATTATTAATTTTAATCTCTCTTATTCTAGAATAATTCACTCTCTTTTTATGACATTGACTTTTTGAAGGCTTCAGGCGAACACTCGTATAGACTGTCCTGTCTAGTTTTGTCAGAGTATTTTTTCCTATCTTCTTAATTCCTCTTGGTGATTAACCTGCTGGGGGTTGGGGGGGTACTTCTAAGAAAAGAAAAACAGTGCATTTTATTATATAATGGTGTCCTATTTTTATGTAGTCAAATCTGTCCATTTTTTTAAACTTTGGGCTTTTTATCTTAATGAGGCAACCTTTTTCTAGCCCAAGATTATAAAACTATTCCATATTTTTCTAGTAGTTTTGTTCTTACATTTTGCTTAATTTAATTTAATTTAATTTAATTTAATTTGGCTGTGTTGTGCCTTAGTTGTGGCATGCAGGCTCTTGGTTGCAGCACGGGCTTCTCTCTACTTGTGGCAGCACTTGGGCTTCTCTCTAGTTGTGGCATGCGGGTTTTTCTCTCTCTCGTTGTGGCGCGTGGGCTCAGTAGTTGTGGCACAGAGGCTTAGTTGCCCTGTGGCATGTGGGATCTTAGTTCCCCAACCAGGGATTGAACCCACGTCCCCTGCATTGGAAGGTGGATTCTTTACAACTGGACCACCAGGGAAGTCCCTGCATTTCGCTTTAATCTATTTGGAATTTATTTTTGCATACGGTGGGGTAAGAGTCAAAGTATACTGGCCCCCAAATATATGGCCTGTTGTCTCCCCTGTTTATTAAATAGACTTTTTCCATTGATGTGAAGTGCTACTGTTATCATATTCTAAATTCCCATATATCTATGATCCATTTTCTAGAACTTAGCTATAACTCTGATCTATTTGTTACTTTCTGCTCCAACACTGTATCACTTTAATTTCTGTAGTTATTTTGGTATCTTTTATGGTAAGTTCTTCCTCACTGTGCTTCATTTTCAATTTTTTCTTGGCCAGTGTGTCACGTTTTCTTTTCCAAAAGAATTTCAGAATCATCTCTCCAAGTTAATTTGAAAAATTCATTTGGAATTTCGACGGCAAATGCACTAAATTTGTAGGATAAAGGGGTAACATCTTTACAATATTGAGTCTCATCACGTAGGATCATGACCTGCTTCTCTTGTTATTCAGACCTCTGCCGTCCTTTCGTAAAGATTTAGAATTTTCTTCGTATAGGCTTCATGTATACCTTACATAGGTTTATTCCTAGCTATTTAAAAATATTAGTTGCTATTATAAATGGGAACATCTTTTTCTTTCTACATGAAAAATTGCTAGTTTGTTAATGGCGATGGTATTAGAATGCAATTGACTTTTTATGTGGGTTTTGCCTCTCCTTTTCAATACCTATACACCCTTTTTTTCTTGTCTTATTGCACTGGCTCCACCCTCCACTCCAATATAATAAAGAATAGTAGTGGCGATGATGCGCATACTCCATTTCTCCCTGATTTTAATGGAAATGCTTCCCTTTGTTTTTTTTTCTCTATCTCTGTGTCAGGTTCCAGTTTAGCATGTGTGCCTGTGCACACCCCCAAAAGCAGAGCTTAGATTACTCACTTTGGGCTGCAGTCGATCACATTTCAAGGGTGCTCAGGCCTTGGGTCAAACTCCAGCTTTGCCTTTACACACAGTTGTATGGCCTCTGGCAGGTTCCCAACCTCTCTGGGACCCATTCTGCTCTTCTGTAAGAGGGAGACACTGATGCCTCTCTCTAGGAGGACAATTACAAAGCTCCCAGCGAGGGGAACGCTTATCCCATGCCAGCACCCACTCCCCTTCATGGCTGCGCTCCCCTGGGGCAAGCACTGCACTTGAGACCATGGCCTTAGAAGGGGCAGCAAGCTCCTTGCGCCCTGTGGAGGGAGGCCTACTTGGAAAAGAAACATTTATAAAAAAATAATCATAATGCGGGTTTCAAAGCTGTCAGACAGGCCAGGTTTTTCGGGCTCCACTTTTCCTTGATGACCAGCTCCTCCTCCTCGCCTCTCAGATTCAGAAGTGTCCTGGGCAAACACATTGGCAGCTGAATCCACCATCATTGTTCATGATAAAAAATGTGACTAGATATATCATTAAAGTTGGTAACTCAGGAAGGTATGTTTCCCCTGGTGTGTCCCTGAGAATAGCAGTAACAAAGGGTGCATCACATGAAAATTACTTTGTTAAATTCAGTCTCCTTGCTCAACCTCTTCTGGAAGCCTTCACTCTGCCCATGGGAGGCCTAGGCTCCAGAGTGGTGCAGGGTCCCGTATTCAGCATTTTCCATGCGTATGTGACCACAGAGCAGACGCTTTCTTTCACGTGTGTGGTAAATGCTTAACAGTCGGGGGAGGAAAACCTCTGCTGCATAGTGTTTGCCAATTTCCTTGGTGTAAACACTCCAACCACGGCCAGTTTCAAGCTACCTATGGGATGTCACTGAGCACGGAGCTGGGAAGGGAGGTTCACGGTCAGCTCTCCGGAGCTGGGAAAAGCTGCTTCCAGCTCATCACTGCTCAGGGAGTGGAAATCCAACAGGCTCTCTGGTCCTTAAGCGGGGGAATGGTGATGCACTTCCCTATGCCCAACAGGGGTCCCAGTTTTTTGTGTTCCCTCCCAGAAATTGTTTTTATGTGTGCATCAGTATATATAAATGGATAAACAGTATGGAATCATATATAGAATCACATTATTCTGCACCTTGTATTTTTTCACTTAATGTATCGTGGCCAGTTTTCCATAATCAGAACATATGGAAGGGTCTGGATCTTGTGGTCAGCTGCTCCACAGTCTCTTTAACCAGCTCCCCACTGCTGGACATTCCAGGGCTTTGCAGGCCTCTCCTGGAACTATGCTGTTCTCTGCAAGCACACATTTCCTAAGCCTCCCTCAAAGGACCTTGGGCAGCCTGGCCCAGCCCTGCCTGCTCTTCCATTTCAGACACCTGCTGAGTGGTTGAGAACTAACCCTCTTTTGGTATTAATGCCTAATAATAAAGCAATCAGTGCCCTTCCTTGAGCACTGGGTACCTTCCCTCTTGCCCAGAGCTACAGACTTGCAAACGCATTCAGCAAAGACAACCACCTGGTGCAATTTAGATGGAGGAAGACATGGACTCTCTTGGCATCTCGGAGCAGGAGGGATCTCAGGGGCTGCCAACAGCTTCGTGGAATCCATCCCCATCTCTGGATTCCGCGTCCTTGGTGGAGCAGCCCGTCCTGACTCAGAGTGGCCGGCACGACTGTTTGCCAGACTCATGAGTCCATCAGAACCTGTTCCAGGCTGGCCTCGACTGAGGCCTTTGACCAGGAGACCAGGCACCGGAGGGCGGGCATCCCCAGTGCCTCCTCTGTAGGGGCAGACAGTGCCTCTCGGTGCTTTTTGTTTGGACTGAGCTGAAAGGGTGGCTGGAGTTGGCGGGGAGAGGCCCCAACCTCAGGGCTGGACTAGTATGCCTCTGTCACCAGGGGCCCCAGGCCTGACATCTGCATTCCTGCATGGCTGTCCCTGTCAACTCTGGAAGACCAGGGCAGACATGTGGTCTAGACAGGCCCAGGTCTGCTGAGGGTGCCAGCCAAGGCCACATGCCAGGAGCCAGCTCCATGGGGCTCAGCAGGGAATAAATCTGAAAGCCAAGGAGATCCCACCCCTTGCCCCTTAGGATGCCAAGGACCAATGCCCGGGGCTGCTGGGCAGCGTGGGAGATTAGGGGGGAGGGCACGGCGGCTGCTTTCAGCAGAGCTGGGGGTTCAATGAGGAGGGCTTCACGTGCGTGCATAGCTGTCATGCAGGGGAGGAAAGTCGGGGGGGGACGGGTGATGGGGGTGGGGGTAGGTGGGAGCAAGGAAAGGTCTAGGGTTTTCCTTCTTGGCATGCCACGACGCCTCTGTGTTTCACTGAATGAATGAGGGACAGATGGGCCGTGTTCTGCTCCGGACCTGGGCTCTGGGATGTGGCTCGCTCAGTGCCTGGTGGTGCCAGATAAGCTGCCCGAGTCCGAGGGAAGGACATCTCTGTGAGGGAGACTGGAGCTGCCGCCCAGTGTCTACCCTTCAAGAACATGTGTTCTGCTGGAACAACGCCATCCAGAGTGGAGACGACACACCCGGCCTCCCTTGCAGCTGGACGTGGCCATGTGATGGGGTTCTGGCTGGAGAATGAAATGGAAACCTTCCGGGCCAGTGCCCTTTATTGCCTCTGCCTCTTCTCCAGTCTGCATGCAGCCGCCGCCTGGGGCCATATGAAGCAGGGTCTCACCTAGGGTTGGTCAAGTGCTGGGCTCAGAGGAGCTTGGGTGCCCAAAGACTCGGCCCTCCACGGCAGGACTCCCAAATTTTATATGATCCATAACGGAACTTGAGTCTAAACTTCTGTCTTGTTGGAACCACCACTGCCATTTTGTGGTTTTCCCTTTCTGGCACCGTCTGAAATCTACCCAACATGGTATGCCCACGAGGGCTGCCGGACCCCAACCTGGCTCTCGCTGACACACTGTATTAGCTGTGAACCGTGGGTGGTGCCTGGGACCCACTGCCAACCATGAAATTGGAAACTTTGGGGATGAGGTCAGCATTGTAGTCTTTACAAGCTCCCAGTGAATCCAGTGGGAGCTGTATGTAGGTGGGAACAAGTGATCGACATACATAAAGGAAAATGGAATGTATTTGTCCCTCCCCCAGCCATGCTGAAGTCAGGCACTGGGGGCCTATCTAGCTGCTCATCCCGGCAACTCAGTGTTGTGAGCTCCGGGCTGGGTCGGGTAGACTAGTCAACAGTTAGTGAATTCCCTGAGCAATGCGCAGAGGTCAAATGCATTTATTCGATACATTTATAAGCACTTACTGTATGCGAGGCATTGTTTTAGGTGCTGGGAAAAGTGGTCGATCAGGCATGCATGGGGCCTGCCCCTCCGGGGACTTGTGTTCTCGTGGGCGTGCACACTTCAGCAGGTAACAATGATGATGTGGTGTAATTTCAATCGGGGTACGTGCCATGAAAACCAATAAAGTAGGATAAGTGGGGAGAGAGTGGTGGGGCTGTGTCAGGTGGGGTGGTCAGAGGACCTGAGCTTCGAGCAGAGACCTAAGGAAGGAGAGAGAGGAAGCACGTGAAAGGCAGGATGAGGAACAGAGTGGGTGAGGGAAAGGCAAGTGCAAACATGGGAATGGATCTAACGGCAAAGCTCAAGAACGAGCAAGGCCAGTGTACCTGTGGGACGGGGAGCTTGTGGAGGAGCGGTCAGAGGAGGGGGGGGTGGGCAAGGTCTCATGGGACCTTTGCAAGACAAGGTAAGCATCTTGAATTTATTCTAGGGTTGCTGGAAAGCCATCAGTGTGGACAGCACAGGTGTTTCAGGAGCTGACTTGCATTTTATTTATTTATTTATTTATTTATTTTTAATTTTTTTTTTGTGGTACGTGGGCCTCTCACTGTTGTGGCCTCTCCCGTTGCGGAGCACAGGCTCCGGACGCGCAGGCTCAGCGGCCATGGCTCACGGGCCCAGCCGCTCCGCGGCATGTGGGATCTTCCCGGACCGGGGCACGAACCCTTGTCCCCTGCATCGGCAGGCGGGCTCTCAACCACTCTTCCCCACCAGGGAAGCCCTGACTTGCATTTTAAAAGGGTCACTCTGGCTTCCAGGTGGATGTTAAACAAATGGGGCAGCAGAAGAAGCAGGGAAACAGCCTGGTATTGGAGGCATCCGGCGCCTGGATCTGGGTGGCTGTGCTGGAGGGAGTGACACGTGGTCAGCTCTGGGAGGTATCTTTGGAGATGATGGGTGATCGGAAGGGAGAGAAGTCCTGGATGACTCCTGCACATCTGGGCAAGCACCTGGCAAGGGCGAGCTGATACTTACGAAGATGGGGCTTCTTTGGGAGGGTTGTATTGGGAGGGAAACATTAATTCCTGTTTTGGAAACGATGCACTTGAGATGACTGTTAGACATCAGAGGAACTATTGATTGGCTACCCCAACACCTATTCCCAGCCTCCTTTTTTTCTTTTCCACCAACAGGACAGAGGCTGGAAAGGATAGATACTTGCTTCATATGACCATGTTCTGGCCAATAAGTTAGTCACAAAGGGAAAAATTGCTGGAAAATGGTGGAAAATCTGGGAATACCTTTGCTTTCTTGATAGAAAAGATAGATGTGGCCGGTGCCATCCCTTTATCCCATGGACATGAATGAAATGTCTGGAGCTATGGCAGCTATCTTTTGACTGTGAGGTGGCTTGCTAACGAAGTGGAGCAGCATGAAAGAACCTGAATTACAAAAATTAACACTGCTGAGACACAGTACCAGACCTGGACCGTCTGCCTCTAAATATTTTGTTATGTGATACAATTAAGCATCTTTACTGCTTAAGCCTCTGTTACTTGAGTATTCCATTATCTATAACCAAAATAATTTGTAACTATACAACATCCAAATACCTACTCAGCAATGGATATAGGAGTCTAGAACTCAGGGCAGAGACAAGGCTAGAGATATAAATTTGGAAGTCAAGGGCAAATATTGAAAGCTTTGGGCCTCGATGAGGTCATTTAGGAAGGTCTCGTGATAAAGAATAGTCTAAGACTAAGTCCTGGGACATCTAGCATTTGGGAGTCAAAAAAGGAGGAGCAGCCAGCAGAGGAGACCAAGAGGGACAACAGAGTGTGCTCTGTGTGTGTGTGTGTGTGTGTGTGTGTGTGTGCACACACAGAGGGACAACAGAGTATGCTGTGTGTGTGTGTGTGTGTGTGTGTGTTTGTTATGTGTGTACATACAAACACATACACACATGGGACCTTTGGTTTGGGGGTCACATGCTACGTGTCTATGCACTGATCTGCAACTTGACTTTTTGTTAACAGTATATCATGGACACCTTCTCCCATCAGTACATACAGGTCTACTCTATTCTTTTTAATGGCTACTGTTATTCTATTATATGGATATTCCATATTTTATGCGTCATATGTTAAAAAGGACTTCCATCCTATTGTTTAATACACGGAAATGGTACGATTAGCTAGCCATTTGGAAGAAATAAAATTTTCACAAATGGAAGACGGATGAAAGGTTTAAATAAAGTACCGTAAAATAATAGAAGTGTACGAGAAGAGAAATTGAGTTTTGTGTAATTTGAGTGAGGAAGGACTTTCTAAGCATCACACGACGGGCAAGAATCATAAAAGTAAAGACCATTTGAGGACATAAATCTTAAAATTCTGTACATTAAAAAAAAATCATAAAATTGGAAAGGAAATGAAACGATGAGAAAAATCTTTATAAATGTGCTATATAAAGGGTTAATATCCTCTAAGTTTACACATCATTAAGAAAAATGTAAATTCTCAGAAAGAAAAGTGAGCAAAGTATATGCAAGGGTAACAGCAACAAAATACAAATTGTTATTAAGCAAAAACTTTCAACCCCAATAGTGTTAAAATGCAGATAGACTAAGAGATCCTATTTTTTTGCCTTTTGCATTGGGAAAGAAAATCTTAGCACCATATCGGTAAAGTGCTGGGGACCAGGCAGCCACATTCCTGAGTGAGTGTTTAAATCATATGAGCTATTTTTTTTTTTTTTGACATGAAAAGTTGTTCATGCTCATTTAAGTTTAAAGAAGCAAGTTATCATGACAATTAAGGGCGCCGAGTGATTATTGATTGGCTCTTGGATGAGAGGAGAATCAGCTATAGACGTTACTGGGACAATTGAGGAGATCTGAATATGGGCTGCATATTATATCATATCAATGGTAACTATCTTGGGAGTGATAATGGTCTTGTAGTTACGACAGAGAAAGTCCTTGTGCTTTTATTTATTTAAGGGTGAAAAATCATGATGTTGGTAATTTACTTTCAAATGACTCAGCATTGTGTGTGTGTGTGCACATTATCATCTTTCTATTACCTATTTATCTATCATCTATCTATCTACCAACTATCTATCATCTATCATCTTTCTAATCTTTATATCTATCATCTATCTTATATCTATTATCCATCTAATCTATCGTCTATCTATCATCTACATAGAAATCACCAATGCGTTAAAATGTTAACAGTTGGTGAATACAAAATGAGGTATCTCTGATGTTCAATGAGATATTTCTTCAACTTTTCTGTAGGCCTGAAAAATTTCAAAACAAACATCTGCAGGGAAGAGCAGCTGCAAAATAGTTTGAAGAATGTTATTTTATTTTTTAAAAGTACATCTGTATTTTTTAGAAGGCTGAAAGGACACGCATTCAAATGCTAAGAGTGCCCATCTCTGAGGTGCTGGTAGTTGTTTATTTCACTTTCTTTCCTTATTTTAAAAACAGTTATAGTAGTAATGAATGTTCAGATGAATCAGAAAATTCAAATAAGCAGAGAACAAGTTAAAATCATGAATAACCTGAGAGAGAACTCCTGTTAAGATTTGCTGCATCATCTTTTGGAGCGTTTCTATACATATATACATATATGTAATTCTATGTACTTTTTTTCCCGTGCAAAATAGAACTCATGGTATACACACTGATAACTTGCTTTCTGCAAACTCTCACTCTGCGCTATAAACATCTTCTCATCTCCTGCAAACTGTTTATTGCTTGCGTATGGATTAGGGGGGATTTTAATATTTGTATGGTGTTGCTTAATTTAACGTTCCAAATTTTCTGTGATATTAATGATGGTGATGATTTTTAATACTCTGCACTCATTAAGCACTAGTCAAGAAATGTATTAACTTATTTAGCCTTCACAACCCTCCAATGTGAGTGTTACCATTACACCCATTATACAGATGTGCACTCAGACTGTAATAGGGAAGAACTTTTGTATTCTTGTTTTTTTTTTTTCCGGCCACACTGCACAGCTAGCGGGATCTTAGCTCCCCAACCAGAGATCGAACCTGGGCCCCGGCAGTGAAAGTACCGAGTCCTAACCACTGGACCACCAGGGAATTCCCTCTATTACAAGTTCATCACTGAAGGGACGTTGCCTAGAAGCTCAGATGATACATAATGGCCCATCTCTGGGAACCCTGCCTCCCAGATAATGAGCATTAAGCTAAAATGCCTCTGTTTAGCTCACAGGAAACCTCCTGACCAGGCCCACCTGTGAATGACTGCAGGAAGGAAGAAATGAACACATCCCCTCCAGAGTCTGACTGGAACCAGGAGATGTTTGACTTTACTCCCTGCCCTTTAGTGTAAAAGAAGCCTGAATTCTAACTCAGGAAAGACGGTTCTTTGGGACACGAGTCCACTGTCTTCTCGGTCTGCCGGCTTTCCGAATAAACACTGTTCCTTGCCCCAGCAACTCATCTCTCGATTTACTGGCCTGTCGTGTGGCGAGCAGTACGAGCTGGGACTCGGTAACAAGAGGATCTAGGAAGCCCAGGCTGTCTGGGTGTACAGCCCACGTCTTAATCCAATACACTGCTTTGGCAATGAGCATGACAGTTTGTTGCTAAAAGGCAATATTTCATTTTCATACCAAACAGCTCAGGCACTGGGAGAAGCTGCAGCCCAGCCCTCTGAGAACTCGGCATCCAGGCCAGCACCTTCTGTTCAAGGAAGTCATTTCCCTGAGTGTGGTTTGGCAAAGCCAAGACGAATGGGATGGAGCGACAGTGACCAAATTGCCATGCATTTCAAAAGTCCACACAACCAGGGCACAGGTCCTGGGCTACTCTGTCCTCCCAGCCCCTCCCCAGCCTGCCTGGTGCAGAGTCACCTGGACAGATGTCACAGGAGTGGGCAGCCACTGGGGTGCCTGATCTGTTGAGCATTTAGCAAGAGAGGACCCTGCACACAAATGACTGCTGGATCCTCAGCCAGGAGCAGTGCAGTGCCAAGTTCTCATCATTCCTGTTCATGTGGGGTGTGTGTGTGTGTGTGTGTGTGTGTGTGTGTGTGCGCGCGTGCGCGTGTGCACTGTGTGGTGCATGTGTAGTGTGTGGGGTGTGTGTGTTGTGTGACTGTGTGTGTTGCATGTCATGTATATGTTATGTGGGTGGTGTGTGTGCATGTGTGGTATGTGTGTGGTGTGTGTGGTGTGTTATGTATATGTGTGTTGTGTGTGTTGTGCGTCATGCACATGTGTGTGGTGTGTGTAATGTGTGGGTCGTGTACCCTCCACAGTGCAGTAAACCGGGTTCTTTCTCTCCAGTTTGGAGTGCAGACAGAACCTGAGGCCGGAGCAGAGCTTGGTCAACACCACATGCAAATAAATAAGTGTTAATTGCCTGCAGTGCCTTTGGGTGTCAGGTGCGGTTATCGGACTGCGTTTATGGGCCAATTAGGCTCCTTACGGGACTCGATAGTGATAAATCGTGGCTTAGCGGCTCCGGGAATGTGCTAGGGCCGGTGGGGCGGTGCCGCTGCACGCGGGCTTCTGCTTGTCCCTGCACGAGCGCGCTGGGACCCGCGGGCGTGGGGGGGCCCAGAAAGCCCCGCACATCAATGACCGGCCCTGGCTCGGGGCCACGGGCCAGGCTGAGGCTCCACCGAAGCGCCTGGGGACCTCTGGGGGGACCCGACCGCCTGCTGGAAGGGGCGAGGCGCTGAGCGCCCAGCTGCGGGCCTCCTTCCGGACCCTTCCCCGTTCAGCCCGCTCAGAGTGACGACGAGGCTTGGTTTCCCGAAAAGCAGAACCCCCCCCAAATAAAATGGTGCAGGGGAGAGGGATGAGCTGGGATTAACAGAAAGCACACTACCGTATATAAAATAGATAATCAACACGGTCCTACGCTACAGCATGGGGAACAGTACTCGATAACTTGTAAGAAGCTGTAACGGAGAAAAATTATCAAGAAGAATATACGTATACTTTGCTGTACACCTAAAACTAACGCAATATTGTAAATCAACTAGACTTCAATAAAAATTAAATAGGTACTTTTTGAAAAAAAGGGCCAGGGCAGGGCCAGGGCATCAGCAGGTGGGCCTGTTCCTGTCCTCACGCGCGCCCTCGTTCAGGGGATATTCGGGCTGAGCCCACGCACCGTGGGGGTGACCGGACAGACCCGGAGGCCGGGGACCCAAGTGAGGTGCGGTAGGGGGTGATCTATCCCACAGGGAAGTGCACGGTGAAGGTCCACGAGAGCCGACTGCGAGCGCAGGGCCGGGGCTGAGCTGGGCACTGGGGTGGGGAGGCCTCTTTGAGGAAAGGGCATTTCGCGGGAGACCCCAAAGATGACAAAGGAGCTATCGGGGTCTCCCCAGAGCAGGGAAACGGTGGACAAAGGTCCAGAGCGGGATAGAGGCCTGGAGGCTGGGGCGTGGCTGGAGACGAGAAGAAGGGGCAGCGGGGCACGAGGACGTGGGGAGGGAGGGTGGGGGCAGCGGGCAAGGAAGCAGTGGGGCCGCCTTCAGGGTTGTGGACGTTCCCGTGGGGACAATGGGAGCGGTTAAGGGGTTTCAAGCAGGGAACGGCAAGATCAGGTGCCCAGGCGAGCTGTCGGCTGCAGAGAGGAGGGTTTGGAAGGGTCTCCAGTCGGCAGGGGAGCACCCGTGGTCCAGGGTGAGAGGGGTCTGGGAGGGAGGGAGGGAGGGGAACGCATGGACGAGCCTCGGGAGGGGCGGAGAGGAGGAGGCCCCTGGCCGGCCCGGCCTTCTGGATGGTTCCCAGCTCTGTGCGCTGACTGCGTTGAGGGGTCTGTTTGAACTTTGTTCCCTCAGAGTCTGTAAATTACATTTTGCTCCTGGCCTGAAAGCGTCCTAATTTTTAAATCAATTTGTTTCAGTAGTTTATTAATCGATTAACGAGAATCACTTCTCCAACCTTCGCATGAGTGAAAAAGCATGTGAATAAAAAACCCAACCACTTTCTTCAAAGTCAATGGCAAACTGTGAGCTTTCAAATGTACCTCAAAATAACTTTAAAAAAACACACATACTTATGGAGAAGAGGTGGACAGTAAAGTATAAAGAAGGAAATCGAAACCACCGAGAACTCCTCATAGCGAGATGCCATCGCTAACATTTTGGATGTTTTTTCTGGATATAAAAATATCTTTAATAGAGATCAGTCTTAAACACACTCTGTATCCTAATTTTAAAATTTATATTGTATCATTTCCTCACGTGATAAACACAATTTGAAATGACTCATCTTCTCTTATATATACGTACATATATAAAACTGAATCGCTTTGTTGTATGCCTGAAACTAACACAATATTGCAAATCAACTATACTTCAATAAAAACCCTTAGACTTTGTGTTTGTTCCCCATAGTCTGTTATTATAAAAACTGTAGCCATGAACATCTTTTACACAAATGTCGAAGTGCTCACATTACTCCTTGGCCAGATTCCTAGACATTGAATTTATTCATGTAATTAACACATTTATGGAGCCCCCCCACCCCCCACCCCAACTGTGATGAAGCCTTGTCTAGGCCCTGGATTCCTGGGCCAGAGGGAAGATTTTCAGTGTCTTTGAACACAATTCCGTATCGCTGTGCAGAAATGCTATTTTACTTCGTTTCCACCAACGACGTGTTAGGGACAGTCCCACTGTAGCCTGGCCAGCACTGCATACGATCACTTAAAAAATCTTGGCTGTAGAATCTAGGCACTCAGTCTCGCTTTAGTTACCTCCCTGAGGCTGCAGAACTTTCCTTGGCCTGGAAAGGTGAGTTGATGCAGTTCCCCACCCTGGAGGCGGAGAAGCTGTGATCTCGCAGGAGGGAGATGGATGCTCTGAGCATCTGACTCAAGAGCACTGGAGGGAAGGTGGGAGCCGTCAGGACGGGGTAGACCAGGACAGGCCAGGAGCCGCTGAGTAGCGGTGAGGCCGGGCCAACCCGCCTACCGGGCAGCTCTCTGGGGAGTCTGGGTGTTGACAGAAGGGTGTGTTGGGATGTTGGGGAAACTGACGGGTGGAGGGGCAGAGACCGAGGGCTGCCCACTCAACGCCTG
>RJWK010021025.1:0-30973 GCA_004363435.1 Platanista minor | reverse complement strand
CCCCTGCAGGCTGTGTTCACGCCAGCAACCCCAGTCCTCTCCCTGCGCTCCGACCGAAGCCCGAAGCCCGAGCCTCAGCTTCCAGCCCCACCCGCACCGGCGGGGGAGCAGACAAGCCTCTCGGGCTGGTGAGTGCCGGTCGGCGCCGAACCTGCATGCGGGAATCTCTCCGCTTTGCCCTCCGCGCCCCTGTGGCTGCGCTCTCCTCCATGACTTTGAAGCTGCCACCCACAGTCTCCGCTCGTGAAGGGGCTTCTCAGTGTGTGGAAACCTTTCGTGCTTCACAGCTCCCTCCCATTGGTGCTGGTCCCGTCCCTATCCTCTGTTTCTGTTTTTTCTTTCTTTTGTTTGCCCTACCCAGGTATGTGGGGAGTTTCTTGCCTTTTGGGAGATCTGAGGTCTTCTGCCAGCATTCAGTAGGTTTTCTGCAGGAGTTGTTCCACGTGTAGATGTATTTCTGGTGTATCTGTGGGGAGGAAGTTAATCTCCGCATCTTACTCTTCCGCCATCTTGTCTCTAATCCCCAAAGTGTGTTTTTCTAGGGATCATTGTCATTCAGGGATGTGACTGTGGGCTTCACCCAGGAGGAGTGGCAGCACCTGGACCCTGCTCAGAGGACGCTGTACAGGGACGTGATGCTGGAGAACTACAGCCACCTCATCTCAGTAGGTAGGTAGTGCTTATTTCCCATGTAGACCCCCAGTATACATGTCCTTTCTTATTTACAGAAACCTGTGGAATTTTTGTAGAATATAATAATTAGGTTTGTGATTTACAGGCCAAGGACAATTTATCCCTTTTGGGTACCAGAAAGAATGTGTTGTCCTCTGCCCCATAACAGGATGAGATGAGCTTTTTGTTTTATTGTATACTCTTTGATAACAGTGTATCAAAGACCCTGACACTCATCCAATTTGTCTCACGTGATATAATTCTCATTCACAGGGTTTTGCATCCCTAAACCAGAAGTGATCCTCAAGTTGGAGCAAGGAGAGGAGCCATGGATATTGGAGGAAGAGTCCCCAAGCCAGAGTGTCCCAGGTGAGTCTGGGAGTATGAGCCAGACAGAGTTGAGGAGGAAATCAGATCACAAAGGGGTAGTTCAGAGATTAAGGCCATTGAAATGATCTTCAGGAATCATGTTTTACTGGCTCTGGACCTTTGGAAGTAGCATGTTAACATGACTCAAATATCCAGTGTCACTGAATCGTGCAGTATCTCCCCAGTGTCACTCTTACACACAAATGGTATCCTTTTTTTAAGGTGTAAATTACATAGAGTTAAATACACAGATGTTTAAGTGTTCAGGTAAATAAAGTTATGTATATGCATACACCCATATAGCCATTGTCAAGATGAACATATGGAACATTTTTTTAGCACCCCACAAGGCTCCCTGGTGTCCTCCCCAGTAAATAACATCTCCCCCTTCTATTATCATAGATCAAGTTTGCCTGTTTTTCACTTCAGATAATTGTAGTCATACAGTAGGTACTATGTATATATGTGCACTATGTATATACATACACACAATATGTAAATGTGTATATATACTGTGTGTGTGTGTTTGTGTATATAGTGTCTGCCGTCTTTGGATCAGCACTATGTCTGTGAGATATATATGTCATATACATTAGTAGTTTATTGCTTTATATTGCTGTGCAGTGTTCCATCGTGACTATCCCAGAATTTATCTGTTCATTCTATTATTGAAACATAATTGGGGTACATATTTGAAACATACTTGTTTTAAAATACATTTATTTTGAATTTGGGGGTATTTGAAAAATGGTTATTTTTAAATTGAAGTATAGTTGATTTACAATATTACATTAGTTTCAGGTATCCAACATAGTGATTCAATATTTTTGCACATTATACTCCATTATAAGTTATTACAAGATAATGGCTATAATTCCCTGTGCTGTACAATATATCCTTGTTGCATATCTATTTTATACATAGTAGTTTGTATCTGTTAAACCAAACACCTAATTTGTCCCTCCAGCCTTCAGTCTCCCCTTCAGTAACCGTGTTTGTTTTCTGTATCTGTGAGTCTGTTTCTGTTTTGCATATACATTCATTTGCATTATCTTTTTAGATTCCATATGTAATTGATATCATACAGATTTGTCTCTCTTTCTCACTTACTTCACTAAGCATGATATCCTCTAGGTCCATCCACGTTCCTGCAAATGACAGAATTTATTTTTTTTTTAATGACTGAGTGCTGTTCTGTTGTGTGTGTGTGTGTGTGTGTGTGTATAATTTTCTTTATCCAGTTGTCTGTCGATGGGCATCTTTGTTGCTTCCGTGTCTTGGCTATTGTAAATGCTGCTGTGAACATTGGGGTGCATGTATCCTTTAAAATTAGTGTTTGCATTTTCTCCGGATATATTACCCAGGAGCATTATCTGCAAATAGTGACAGTTATACCTCTTCCCTTACAATTTGGATACCTTTTTTCTTTCTGTCTTTGACTGCTGTGGATAGGACTTCCAATACCGTGTTTAAATAGAAGTGGCGATAGTCTGCATCTTTGTCTTATTCCTGGAAATAACAGGAAGACTTTCAGCTTTTCACCATTGAATATGATGTTGGCTATGGGTTTGTCATAAATGGCCTTTATTATGTTGAGGTATGCTCCCTCTATACCCACTGTCATGAGAGTTTTCATCGTGAATGAATGTTGAATTTGGTCAAATGCTTTTTCTGTGTCTACTGAGATAAATTATGTGATTTTTATCCTTCCTTTCATTAATGTGGTGTATCACATTGATTTGTGGATATTGATCCATCCTTGCATCCCTTGAATAAATCTACCCACTTGATCATGGCATATGATCCTTTTTATATAATGTTGAATTTGGTTTGCTAATGTTTTATTAAGGATTTCTGTATCTATTTTCCTCAGAGATATTGGTCTGTACTTGTGTCTGGTTTTGGTATCAGACATTGTCACCTTGTAGACTGAATTTGGGAGTGTTCCATTCTCTTCAGCTTTTTCAAATAGTTTGAGAAGGGTAGGTATTAGTAGTTTGTTATGTGTTTGGTAGAATTTCCCCATGAGCCACCCAGACCTGGACCTTTGTTTGTTGGGAGTTTTATTAGAAAAAAAAAACTATTGTGGGTTTTTGATTTGTAGTTACCATGTGGTTCATATATGTTGACCCAGAACTGTATTTATTTGAAACTTATAGTCGTTTAAATTCAGACACATTCTAGAAGATCTACATTCCCCCACGTTTTGGTTTTTAACATATTTTACATCTTCATGTCCATCTCTTAACTGTTTATTGTAGTTATAGTTTATTTTACAAATGTTGTCTTAACTTTCATAATAGCTTATTTTAGTGGTTGATCCACAGCCTTTACTATATTTTTGCCTTTTCTGGTGGGCTTTTCTCCATCCTATAGTTTCTTATTTCTTGTTGTACCTTCCTCCCACCTTTTTTCACTTAAGGAAGATCCTTTAACGCTTCTTATAAGGTCAGTTTAGTATTGATGACTGTTTTAGTTTTTGCTGGTCTGAGAAGTTCTTTATCTCTTCTTCAATTCTGAATGATAATCGTGCTGGGTGGAGTATCCTGTGTTGGAAGTTTTTCCCTTTTAACACTTTAAATCTCTCATGCTGCTCCCTTCTGGCCTGAAAAATTTCTGCAGACAAATCAGCTGATAGCCTTATTGGGGTTTCTTATACATGATTCTTTCTTGCTGCCTTTAGAATTCTCTTTATCTTTAATGTTTGTCATTTTAATTATGATATGTCTTGGTGTAAGTCTCTTTTGGTTTTTCTTGTTTGGGACCCTCTGTGCTTACTGTACCTGAATATCTCTTCTTTAGGTTCAGGGTTTTGAGCCATAATTTCATCAATTATGTTTTCTACCTGTTTTTTCTTTCTTCTCCTTCTGGTACCCCTATAATGAGAGCATTAGTATGCTTGATGTTGTCCCAGTGGTCCTTTAAACTATCCTTTTTAAGTTTTTCTTTTTGCTAATCTGATTAGGAGATTTCCATTATTCTATCTTCCAGATCACTTCTGCATCCTTCTATATCACCTATTCTGCTCTTAATTCCTTCTAGTGTATTTTTCATTTCATTAATTGTGTTTTTCACCTCCAAGTGTTTTCTTTTCTGTTTTCTAGTTTCTTGTTAAAATTCTGTGTTCATATATTCTTTTCGCTAGTTCAGTTATCATGCTTATTACTAATGCTTTACAGTCTTTAGTAAATTATATCTGTTTCATTAGTTGATTTTGTTAGGGTTTTGTTCTGTTCTTTTGTTTGAAACAAATTCCTCTGTCTTCTCATTTTTCTTAACTGTCTCTGTCTTTGTGAAATTAGGGGAAACAGTTACCTATCCTGGTCTTGGAGTGGTGTCCTTGGGTGGGTCCCTATATAGTCTGTGTGTGCCCAGTGGCTTTGGTGGGAGCATCTCCCCCCAGGGTATTCTGGCACCTACACCTTGATGAGGGCTAGGGCTGGAGATGGAGGGGCTAGGAGCCAGGTGTCAGCCAGGGCTCCTCCTATGCTCAGCGGTCGACACCGCCTACCAGGGCCAGTGCCAATGTCAGGTCTTTTTTTTTTTTTTTTAACATCTTTATTGGAGTATAATTGCTTTACAATGGTGTTAGTTTCTGCTTTATAACAAAGTGAATCAATTACACATATACATATGTTCCCATATCTCCTCCCTCTTGCATCTCCCTAATGTCAGGTCTTAAGGTAGTGGAGCAGAAGCCTGAAGGGTTGGGTCAGAGCTGGTTCCGTTCCCCAGAAGGAAGCAGTGGTTGGAGGAAGAAGGACTGGCGTGTGTGCCCAGTGTGGGCCAGGGTGCACTCTGTGCTTGTCCTGGCACACAAGTCAGTGTTCTAGGACACTCCTGATCTGCTGCCCCTCCCTGCACCGGCAGTGCCCACCCCCCATACCATTCAGATGTAGTGTCAGGTCCAACCTAGCTCCATGCCCCGAACTGTGTACACTCCTCAGTAGCAACAGCCTTTGCCCTAGTGGGAAGCTGCGCTGTGGAGCAAGAGAGGCTGAAGCAGGTGCTTTGTGTGGGCTGGGGGCATGTGCTGGGTCAGTTGCAGGAAACCAGCCCAATTTTTGCAGTCTCAGTCTTCTTCTGCCGCCTGTTCCCTGAGCAAGCAAGCATGTGTGTGCACTTTAAGAGTGGAGTCCAAGTTTCTCACAGCTCCCCACACCACGGGTCCCACAGGTCTTCATACCAGCCAAGAGGCCTTATCTTCCTGGTGTCGGACCCCAGGGCTAGGGTGCCCAATAAGGGGTTGGAACTGCTTCCCCACCCCCACCCCAGGGAGGATCTTTGACCCTCCTCTTGTGTGTCCCCTCCTAGGGGCACAGGTCCTGAACTGATTGTTTCTCTTCCCTTCCTTCCCAACTCTATGGATCTTTTTTATATAGCCTTAGTTGTGTAAGTCTTTTTGCCAGTCTCCAGATTGTTTTCAGTGAGACCTGCTCCAAAATAGAAGTATTTTTGATGTGTTCCTGGGGGGAGGTGAGCTAAGTGGCCTCTACTGCTGCTATCTTGATTTCCTCTTCCATAAGTATTCTTGTGTATGTCTTTTGGAGGACCTAAGCTCTTATTTTTGTTAGATGTAGAGCCAGAAATATACTCGCTGAGTATAGAGTAGTCACATATTTAGCTTTAGTAATATTTAAACTGTTTTCCAAAGTGGTTGTACTAAATTATATTGCCACCAGCTAAGAGTTCCAGTTACATTACATCCTTCTGAGAACTTGATATTGTCAGTCTAATTAATTTTATCCATTCTAGTCATTGTGGTGTGTTACTAAGTTTTAATTTCCATTTCTCTGATGACTAATGATGTTGAGCATCTTTTCATATGTTTGTTGCTTATTTGGACATCTCCTTTAGTGAAGTGATTATTCAGGTCATTTACTTTTTTTATATTACTAGGTTGTTGGTCTCTTACTGATTTAGAGACGTTCGACAATATATTCTGGGTATGACTCTTTTGTCAAATTTCATGTATTGAAAAGTATCTTCTCAATTACATCTTATCACTTTCTTAATGATATCTATCTTCTGATAAACAGAAGCTTATTTAAAAAAAGACCGTCCTTCCTTCCACTGAATTGTGGTATTTGGTTTTTTTTTTGCAATTCTCCTTTTATTCCCTTTTTTTTTACGACTATGTAACTAGAACCCAAGTTTATGGATGAAGAGACAACCATGACAGGACCCTTAGAGAATGAAGGGAGTTAAGACAGACATCCAGAGTTAACACACTGTGTTCCCCAATGTTGGAGTGATTCTCAGGGGTTTGCTGTAGAGCTGGGCAGTTTTAAACAGTTGACGTTTCTATGTTTGGGCAGCCTAAGAGTGCTTGTATGATAATCATATAGGATGGTGAGGTGGGCATGGGCCCCAATTACTTATTACCTCTTTTCACATGGTGGAGCTAAGTGAAACTGTTAAAAAATGTTTCTCCAGCTTTTAAAAATACAAGGAATGATTTCCAGAATTCCCCAGGAAGAACTGTTCCTTTTGAGCTGAAGAATGTATTTCATTTTCTACTTCACTGCAGAGATATTTCCTACTCTAAAATACTATCGTCTTTTCATCCACATACAAATTGTGGAACAGAGGGGAACTGGGGCCAGGCACGGGGTATGAAGAGGAATGATTTCACATCAGGTGGGCTGGAAGCCAGTACCTGAGTTTTTTTATTTTAATTTTTTATTGGAGTATAGTTGATTAACAATGTTGTGTTAGTTTCAGGTGTACAGCAAAGTGAATCAGTTATAAATATATATATGTATCCATTCTTTTTCAGATTCTTTTCCCATATAGCTTATTACAGAATATTAAGTAGAGTTCCTTGTGCTATAAGGTAGGTCCTTATTATCTATTTTATACATAGTAGCATGTATATGTCAATCCCAATCTCCTAATTTATCACTTGCCCCCATATTTCCCCTTTGGTAACCATAGGTTTGATGTCGAGATCTGTGAGTCTCTTTCTGTTCTGCAAGTAAGTTCATCCATTTCATTTTTAAATTAGATTCCACGTATAAGTGATATCATGATATTTGTCTTTCTCCTTCTGACTTACTTAGCTTAGTATATGATAACCTCTAAGTCCAAATGGCATTATTTCATTCCTTTTTATGGCTAATATTCCATGGTATATATATGTACCACATCTTCTTTATCCATTCCTCTGTTGATGGATGTTTAGGCTGCTTCCATGGCTGTTGGGTATTGTAAATAGTACTGCTATGAACATGGCCAGGGGTTGGGGAGGTGTACCTTTTCGAAGTATGGTTTTCTCTGAGTATGTGCCCTGGAGTAGACTGCTGGATCATAGGGTATTTCAATTTTTAGTTTTTTAAGGAACCTCCATACTGTTCTCCATAGTGGCCATATCAATTTACATTCTCACCAACAGTGCAAGAGGGTTCCCTTTTCTCCAAACCCTCTCCAGCATTTATTGCTTGTAGATATTTTGATGATGGTCATTCTGACCGGTGTGAGGTGATACACCTCATTGTGGTTTTGATTTGCATTTCTCTAATGATTAGTGATGTTGAGCATCCTTTCATGTGTTTGTTGGCAATCTGTATATCTTCTTTGGAGAGATGTCTATTTAGGTCTTCTGCCCATTTTTGGATTGGGTTGTTTGTTTTTTTGATATTGAGCTGCATGAGCTGCTTGTAAATTCTGGAGATTAATCCTTTGTCAGTTGCTTCATTTGAAAATACTTTCTCCCATTCTGAGGGTTGTCTTTTCGTCTTGTTTATGGTTTCCTTTGCTGTGCAAAAGCTTTGAAGTTTCATTAGGTCCTGTTTAATTTTCATTACTCTAGGAGATGTATCAAAAAAGATCTTGCTGTGATTTATGTCAGCATGTTCTGCCTATGTTTTCCTCTAAGAGTTTTATAGTATCTAGCCTTACATGTGAATGGCAGTTTTATCTTTGTCATAATCAGGTGATCATATATGTATGTTTCTGGGCTTTATTTACTGTTCCATTGACTGATTTATCCATCTTTATGACAGTACCACACTGTCTTTTATTATAAGTCTTGACATCTGGCAGTGTTAGCCTTCTAGGTTTGCTGTTTTCTTCAAGATTCTTGGGTATTCTACAGCATGAATACAGAATATTGCCAAGAACATCTTTAGTCTACAGAATGTATTAAAATGATGTCTATGTTTTTAGACATTCTGGACAATTCTGTCAATTTCCACAAATACAGACACACCTATTAGGATGTTATTTGGGATTGCATCACTCAAGTGGGGGGAGAACTGACATCTTGACCATCTCTACTTAGGTCTTTAAACTCTCAGTTGAGCAGTTTTGCTGATTTTTCTTTAAATATATTCCTCAATATTTTATATTATTTCTGTTTTTATACTAGCATTAAACAATTATAGAAAAAACAGTACAAATTGTATATAGAAAAAGAGTGCACATTTACCTTGTATCCTGCAACCTTGCTGATGAATTCACTTTTTCTGGTAGTTGTTTTGTAGATTTGTAAAAATTTTCTGTGTAAACAATTCTGTCATGTATGAATACAGACTTTTTTGCCTTTTGTACTGGCATTCCTAGACAGTAAAATGTTGTACAGAAGTTCTGACCTCAGGGAGATACTGTTCAGTATGTTACCATTAATTCTGATGTTAATCATTTTAAGGAAGTTCTCTTCTCCTCATTTGCTAAGTTTTTTAAAAAATGAATTATATTCAATTTTGTCAAATGCTCTCTATGTATGAGATAAATCATATGGCTTTTCCTACTTATTCTGTTAGTACTGGTGAGTAGTCTTGATTAAACCACTCTGATAGATATTTCTGAAATACATCCTCCTTGATCATAATGTATTCAGTTTTTATAATCACTCACTGAGTTTTTCTCTGTGTATTCTGTAGCTGTCCTTTGCTGTAATCTTTCCAGGTTTGGGGTGGAAGACTGTCCTATTTTCGTAAGATGAGTTGTGCAATTTCATGATGATTTTTCAAGATTGTGTTATTTCTTCTTTATTGTTTGGAAAACTCAGAAAGCTATTTCAGTCTGAAGTTATTTTTGTGGAGATTTAAAATTTCAGAGTGTTAAAGTTTTTAACTTGGTTAACATCATAAATACAATACATGTAGTTTCTGGAACAGAACAGATGGTGAAATATTATTTACTTAAAACCAAATAACAACTGTGTAGTTCCAACTTACCTTAATATCTTACTCTTGGTACAGTGAGACAGAAGCTAGGTGTCCTCCACATACACACAAAGTTGGTATTGCAAGGTGAAGAACACTGATAAAATGAATCTGGGCTTGCTCCTGTAGAAGGGTGAGGTAGCTGTCCCACTCCTTTTTTTTTTTTTTTTTGCAGTACACAGGCCTCTCACTGCTGTGGCCTCTCCCATTGCGGAGCACAGGCTCAGCAGCCATGGTCCACAGGGACCAGCCACTCTGCGGCATGTGGGATCCTCCCGGACTGGGGCACGAACCCGCATCCCCTGCATCAGCAGGCAGACTCTCAACCACTGCGCCACCAGGGAAGCCCCCACTCCTCTTTTTCTTCAGGGGGAAAAAAAAGACCGCTGTCTCCAGCTTCACACCTAGGATGTCATCAGGGCTCCCAGGTTTCAGCACCCCCACTGAAATGTAAATCTAGAGTTCTACCCTTAATAATTACTCTCCCAATCTCATTCTTTGACCTTAGGTTCCAAGTTTCATTAACATTTGCTCACAAAGTCCTAACTGTGCAGAAAAGTAACATTATTTTCCATAGAGTCCCACAGTGCGACTCATTTTACTTCTCCGTAGGTGACTTCCGGCCGGTTTTTCTACATATGTGCTGTTCCTCATTTTGTTTTAGCCTTTTAACAATGAAGATCTGTGGTAGAAAGCTGGATAGTTTCCTCTTCAAGTTCTTCTCTTAGCCTTTTGCCTGGCCCAGCTGTACCCAGGTACAGCAGGGTATACTAATATTTTGCCTACACTATGCCTTGGTCTGCAAGGAAGAAGTCTGTGGCACATTTTGCCATCCATACAACTAACTCTGGCCAGTCAGTTGAAGCTGATTTAAATTTAAATGCCTTCCAGGCTGAGGGCAGGATCATGCATCATTTCAGCTATATTTAGGAATAAATTCCACAACTCTTTCTAGTGGAATAACTGCACTATGGGTAAAACTGCTCACAGACTGCATGTCTGAGGTCTCCTCTTTCTTACACTACCAGGTGTTTGCATAAATACTTGAATATTTGTGATAACTATCCCTAGGTGCAAATCACACACATATTCTGATGTAGTAGCCACAAAATAACACAAAGCTGTTTTTTAAAAATTACCCTTTTGAGTGATGTCAGCATCATGGCAGTTTAAGATATTCATTTTGTCACTCCCCTTCAACCTACAAACAGTAAAACATCTGTAACTCAAGAAATCCTCTGCCCAACACACCAGGACACCAAAGAAAGAGTTCCATACATCTACAGGTGGGTGGATCAACACACAGAGGAGACAGACCAGGGGAACAGCAAGGAGTAGATGACAGTAGATGAAAATGATTAATTCATAGGGGATAAACAGCTGGGCTTACCCAAAGAAAAATATATACATTCTAGATTTGTAAAATGATGGCTAAAAAATGTTTGTCTCATTGATACTTTAAAAAAATATATTGTCAGTTCTCAAGGGCTTAATTTCCCAAGTATACAAACAGCTCATACAACTCAACAAGATAACCCAATCAAAAAATGGGCAGAAGACCTAAATAGACATTGCTCCAAAGAACACACAGATGATAATGGCCAGTAGGCACATGAAAAGATACTCAACATCACTAATTATTAGAGAAATGCAAATCAAAACAACAGAATATCACCTCACAGCTGTGAGAATGGCCATCATTTAAAAATCCACAAACAACAAATGCTAGAGAGGGTGTGGAGAAAGGGAACCCTCCTACACTGTTGGTGGGAATGTAAATTGATACAGCAACTATGGAGAACACTATGGAGGTTCCTCAAAAAACTAAAAATAGAATTGCCATATGATCTCACAATCCCACTCCTAGGCATATATCCAGACAAAACTCTAAGATACATGCACCCCAATGTTCATAGCAGCACTATTTACAATAGCCAAGACATGGAAGCAACCTAAATGTCCATTGACAGAGGAATGGATAAAGAAGATGTGGTACATATATACAATGGAATATTACTCAGCTATAAAAAAAAGAATGAAATAATACCATTTGCAACAACATGGACAGACCTAGAGATTATCATACTAAGTGAAATAATTCAGAATGAGAAAGACATATACCATATGATCACTTATATGTGGAATATAAAATATGACACAAATGAACTTATATATGGAACAGACTCACGGATATAGAGTACAGACTGGTGGTTGCCAAGGGGGAGGGAGTTTGGGATTAGCAGATGTAAACTAGGATATATAAGAGTGGATAAACAACAAGGTCCTCCTGTACAGCACAGGGAACTAGATTTAATATCCTGTAATAAACTATAATGGGAATGAATATGAAAATGTGTGTGTATATATATATATATATATATATATATATATATATAAATGTAACGGAGTCACTTTTCTGTATACCAGAAACTGACACAACATTGTAAATCAACCATACTTCAATAAAGTAAGTTTTTAAATATATATTGTCAGTTTTTGGATAAATTTAAGGATATAGAATATTGTAGATAGTAGAGGAGTAAAAACAGCCACAGATAACCAAAAAAATCATAAGGTAAAAGAAATTTCTAGGACCAGGTTTAGAATTTTATTCCTTACAGTTTTCATGGTATACAGAGATGTTGAAACATGGATATGAAAGCAGGACTGAAAACTGATACTAACTCAGGTGAAATCTGGGGGAAAGCCAGAAGGGATTGAAACAGGGTTTGATGGTCAGGAGAGGTCCACTGCTGACCAACTCTGATGTAATGAAGGGAACATACCATACCTACAATAGAGCTGTAAGTCTGAATCTGTGGCAAGAATGGCTTGTCCACTCATTGATTTGCTCTTTGGTTGCTTATTTTTATTCCTCATGAATCAGAGCTAGAAAAGAATTAGAGCTTGGGTTTTAGTACTGTTTCTTTATGAGTTAGGGCTATTAGAATATTGATTTGTTGCTGCTGGATAGAATGGAAAAGAGAGAGAAGACTGGATGTATACACTGTTGTCATATTCTAGGCATGAAGAGATAAGGACCTAAACTGATCAACTCCCTGAAACCTAATGCTAATAACTATTTCCTCTGAATATCCTTGTGCACTAATCTTTCTTGTCACTCTATTTCAGAATTAATTAATAGCAGTAGAAACTGTTCAAGAAAGAAGTTTGATGAGTTTAACACAGGTAGAAAATGGTTCCATGATGACAAGCATGAAGGAATTCACTCTGAAGAGAAACCTTATGAATATAATGAAAATGGGAATGGCTTCTGTCTTAATGAAGACTCTGTTCAGCATCAAAAAATTCAAATTTTGGAGCAACCTTTTGAATACAGTGGATGTAGGAAAGCTTTCCATGGCAATTCACTCTTTGTTATACATAAGAATCCTTACCCGGGACAGAACACCTGTGAATACACTGAATACAGAAAAACCTTCTGTGATATGTCATCTCTCTTTGCTCATCAGAGAACACATCCAAAAGAGAATCACTATGAATTTAATGAATGTGGACAAAATTCCTTTGAGGAATCCATTCTCTTTGAACATAATGTTCACCCTTTGAGCCAGAAGTCAGATCTCATTCCAATTCAGAGAAGCCACTCAATTGACAATATAATTGAATATAATGAATGTGGAAACTTTTTCAATGAAAAATTAGTCTTTGGCATACAACAGAGCATACGAACAGGAGAAAAACCCTATGAATGTCATGAATGTGGAAAAACCTTCAACAAGAAGTCAGCCCACACAAGACATCAGAGAACCCACACTGGGGAAAAATCCTGTGAATGTCATGAATGTGGGAAAACTTTCTGCAAGAATTCAGACCTCATTAAACATCAGAGAATTCATACAGGGGAGAAGCCTTATGAATGTCAAGAATGTGGGAAATCCTTCAGTGAAAAGTCAACCCTCACCCAACATCATAGAACACACACAGGGGAGAAACCATATGAATGTCATGAGTGTGGGAAATCCTTCTCATTTAAGTCAGTCCTTACTGTACATCAGAAAACACACACAGGGGAGAAGCCCTATGAATGCTATGAATGTGGGAAGGCCTTTCTCAGAAAATCAGACCTCATTAAACATCAAAGAACTCACACAGGGGAAAAACCTTATGAATGTCATGAGTGTGGGAAATCCTTCTCTGAGAAGTCAACTCTCACTAAACATTTGAGAACCCATACAGGTGAGAAGCCCTATGAATGTACTGAATGTGGAAAATTTTTCTGCTACTACTCAGGTTTCACAGAACATCAGAGGAGACATACAGGAGAGAAACCTTTTGGATGTAATGAATGTGGGAAAAACTTCCGTCAGAAATCAGCCCTAATTGTTCATCAGAGAATTCACGTAAGACAGAAACCCTATGAATGTAATGAATGTGGAAAGTCATTCTGTGTGAAGTCAAAACTCACTGCACATCATAGAACACACACAGGGGAGAAGCCCTATGAATGTAATGTTTGCAAGAAATCATTCTATGTGAAGTCAAAACTTACTGTACATCAGAGAACACATTTGGGAAGAAATCCTATAAATATAATAAATGAGGGAAATCACTCTGGGTGAAGTCAAGAGTTTATAGAACAAAGAACACAAAGCAGGGAGAAAAATCTATTAAGATTTTGAGAACATCTTTGGTCTAAAGTCAGTTCTCATAATACAGCAGAGAACTTACAGAGGGAAGAAAATAATATGAAGATATTCTGGACATAGGAAAATTTTCTACTGGAATTTGGACCATACAGTGTATCAGAAAGCTCAGAGTACAGAAAACCTATTGGTGAATGAATACAGGGAAACTTCTGCCCAAAGCCACACCTCACTAAACATCAGAGAAATCTCACAGGGTAGAAACCTCTATCAGTATTCATAGAGAAGACTTCATCCACAGGCCAGAGAAAATGCACAAACTATAGGAAGTTATAGGAAAGCATTTACTATGAGTTGGTGTTTTATTGGACTTGTGTGAAATGTTTGAAGTAGCATTTCAGTGGACATCAGATAGTAATTTAAGTGGGTAGAAGCTTTCAGTTAAACCTAAGCTTATCATATATCAGCAGTTTTGAACTGAAGTGTCTAGCATTTAAGAAATGTGGAGAATGTTTGCATTTAGACATAGCATTTATACAATTTGGCCTATTGTTGGGTGTGCTATTCCTTCCAGTTTAAGGTACTGGACATCAACTGGAACCAGGGATTGTAAGCAACTCACATGTTTACTGCTCAGGCATATGGAAAACAAGGGGAGATTTTTAGCAAGGGGACCCACCTGTGAGAAGATTTTCTGATGTCCAGGTAGAGAGAGAGAGAAAGAGAGAGAGATCCTGGTCTTGGTGATATACATAGGAGCTTGCCAGCAGAATTTCTGATAAATTGTGAAGCTGACTAATTTTGAGTGGCCTGTCCTGAAATGGTGGATCAGAGGGGGCAATGAAGGTTCCTTGAATGCAGCTACCTGGTGTAGTGGAAGTGGTATGAAATATAGTTAGTTTCTGCCTTACCAGTGTTTAACAGTTTGGCCAGATGCCATCCTGCTATGAAGTGACTTATTGCAACCAACTTTATTTATCCACATACTTAACATGTTTCTTTAAAAAGCAGAACATTCATGTACAAACATATACACTGTTAAGTATGGAGCTTTAAAAAAGCACAAATAGATTTTACTACTGAGTAAGATACAGTAATTTGCAGCAGACCAGTGCACTCACTAAGAACAACTAGAAAAGCAGTTCACAAAAAGCATCTATTTATTTGCAACCTATTGCAGAAGCAAAGAGGGCTAGAATGGTAATATTCAAGAGACGAGTGAATGACAAAGTATATGGGAAAATATAGCTGTTTTTCCTGGGAGCAACTTGCCAATTCTGGCTAGAGGGAGGAACCTGAATATTGAGCTTCGCTCAGGCAGAGGGCTATAGCTTGGTGGGGCAAGGGGGGTTAGGGTGCAGGGAGACCAGAAACCAGGGAACAGTGAACTTTCCAGTCAAGGCTGGAGTGAAAAATTCTGCAACATGAGAGGCTTCAAACACATAGCCAGTTTCTCAAAATGTTGAGAATACTGACACAGGGCAGGAACTTGAAAATCTAAGCTCAAAAACACAAGTAGATTTTCTTTTTCCGTACTGAGAAAAAAATGAATAGAACTCAGGAACTGCCAGTAGGATGGGCTCCTGGCAAACACAGCATGCTATCAATAAAAGCACAAGGTCATACCAGAGGTAGATGGTACCTTACCAAAACTGCAAACAATCTGGGTCATATTTTAAAATCTACCAGAAAGTAAACTCATAGGAACAGATGGCTTCACTGCAGTTATTCTAAATATTAAAAAAGACATAATACCAAACTTTTATAAACTTTTCCAGAGATAGGAAGATAGGAATTTTCCTGTTCACTTTATGAGGCCAGTACAACTTTGACACCAAAACCTTTAAGACGTTTCAGGAAAGTAAAGTTATAGACCACTATCTTATGAATTTAGATACAAAATCCTAAAATTAAAAAAAATTCCAGCCATATCAAAGTACAATCTATCTTGACTAAATGATGTTTACTAGAGGAATCAACGGATAGATTTAGTATTTCAAATTCAATCCATTTGGCCTTCTACTCCTCTCTCTGATTCTCCTTTCTCCCTTGCACTTTGTAAATTTCTCTTCTGCCTTCCCTTCCTAGAGTTGAAGAGGCAGAATAGGCCTGCTGTGAGGGATGAGAAAAGTGTTGTGGTGATGTGCCAACCTGCATCAAGAGTGCTGGGGGCAAATGGAAGAGACGGGTAGCATGGCTGAGATACTGGTAACATTGAGCAGATAAGTAAATGTATTGAAGATGATGAGAGCCAGGATCCTCACTGTTGGAAAAGGTATCTATAAAAATGGAAAGGGGGGAAGCTAGAAAACCACCTGGAGTGTTGGACTGGAATGATACTCATTTTAAATACACAAAAATAATTATAGTAGTCATTGTGTGTGTGTGTGTGTGTATTTTATGGGTCTGTCTACTGACACCTCAGTAGCACTGAGCACACCAATTACCAGGTTATTAATTACTAGATACTATCATCCCACCAAAAATGGAGCAGGTCTCTGGAGTGATAGCTTATTCCAAGTCAGAGATGGGGAGAAATATCTATCAGACAATAAGAAAATGTTCTAAGAATTATGGAAACATGTCAAAAGAACCACCTTGGACAGGTTCCAGTGGCCAAATCTGAGACAGTTTGAATATCAAAACAAATAACTGTTGCATCATAATATAAGTGACTTAAAAATGGGAATCCAATAATTTGTACAGATATAAACAAATGAATAAATACATAGAGGAGGGAAAGCTTTCTTTATAAGCCAACTAATAAATGTAGGAGGAATAATGGCAGTAGAATTGGCAACCATCATACTGGTGGTTGATTCAGTAAGTAGTTGCCAACATAGGCCAGAGTTTGTGGGTATAAGTTTAATGAAGAACAGGTATTGGCATTATCTCCAAATATTTCGCCACAAAATACTAATCAACTACAAAGGTGAAAATGGTGATTTTTATGATAAACCTGGCAGACACCAACACAATCAAGTGATAAAGTTCACTTCACCAATGGTAGGACAGGTCAACGTAATGTACTCCCTGGTGAGATGCTCTGAGAAGAGCCAACACATTTGTGCTGTATTCTTACCAAGAAAGCATAGCCAGACTATGCAAATGCGGAGATATCAGATGAACCCCCTTGAAAGGTTATATTATAGAATGTAAAGCCTGTATTTAAATTGTCAAGGACATAAAAGGAAAAGATGGGGAGACTGTTCCAGGTTGGAGTAGACTGAAGATGTTTTAAAATAACAAAAATGGAAAGTAGAATAGTTGGGACAATAAAGAGTGTGTAAATTCTATGGTAGTGTTTATTTCCAGACTTGCGTCCATAGCTAAGTGGTTTTGGAAAATACACACTCAAGTACATAGGGGAAACGAAGTCTCGTGTCTGCAGGTTATTTTCAAATGCTTTAGAAAAAGAGTAATGAGTGTGTGTGTGTAGAGACAGAGTTCAAGTATGTGCTCAAGGGACAGATGGAGGAAATGCCGTGCACTGGGGGAAATCGGAATGAGTTTTTTCTGTTAGTGACTTTAGTAAGTTTGAAATCATATCCAAGCAAATACTTACTTAAAAGTTTAAGTTAATTGATGTAGCCTACCACATTAGAAAAAAATAAGTTAAACCATATTAGTATCTCAGTAGATGTGGAAAACATTTGATAGAACTTTACATTCATGATTAAAAAACTATACTAGAAGGAAACTTCATTAAAAACAAATAAAAAGCTAACATACAACAAACGTCAAACTAAGTAGATGAATACTGGAATATTCCTTCCTATTAATGATGAGAAAAGGACCTCCCTGGTGGTGCAGTGGTTAAGAATCCACCTGCCAGTGCAGGGGGTACAGGTTCGAACCCTGGTCCAGGAGGATTCCCACATGCCACTGAGCAACTAAGCCTGTGTGCCACAACTACTGAAGCCCGTGCGCCTAGAGCCCATGCTCCACAACGAGAAGCCACTGCAATGAGAAGCCCGCGCATCGCAACAGAGAGTAGCCCCCACTTGCCACAACTAGAGAAAGCCCACGTGCAGCAATGAAGACCCAATGCAGCCAAAAATAAATAAATTTTAAAAAAATAATGAGACAAGAATGCTTGTTACTACCACCACTACTAATCTCACAGTGGACTGAAGGTTTTAGCTAGGTCAGCTCACTAAGGCCAAATAAAAATAAAAATAAGACATAAAAACTGGAAGATTGAAGTAAAACTCATTATTTTCAGGTAATACCATTGTTTACATTTAAAAGTCTATGGGAAAATTATTAGAAATATGTGAATTTAGCTAACTGGCTATATAAAAATTATATTTTTATGTATAAATAACCAATAGAAAAATTAAATGATGCCAGGAGAACTGCATCATTCCTGGATAGGGTGGCAAAGACCAGATTTATTCTCCTGCCTGACATAACTGGGGAAAGGGGAAACAGAAAAATAAAGGAAATAATTATGTTCAAGTCACTGGACATACAACAGCCCTAAAACAGTTCCAGAAATCCAAAAAGTGCATCACAAAATTAAGAGAAGTTCAAAGACAAAAATAAATGAAAGGGTGTTAAGAATGACTTGTGGGGAGAAGATGGCAGAGTAGAAGGAAGTGAACTCACTCCTTACAGAACCATCAAAATCACAATGAACTGCTGAACAACCACTGACACACACACACACACACACACACACACACACACAAAATGCTGGAACCTACCAAAAAAGATACCCTACATCCAAAGACAAAGCAGCAGCAACAAAGAGACAGTAGGAGGAGCACAATCACAATAAAATCAAATCTCATATATGCCGGATGGACGACTCACAAACTCGAAAACAGTTATACCACAGTTCTCCCACAGGAGTGACAGTTCTGAGCTCCCAGCCTGGGGGTCTGGCAACAGGAGGAGGAACCCCCAGAGTCTGGCTTTGAAGGCCAGCGGGGTTTGATCACAGGAATTCTGCAGGACTTGGGTAAACAGAAATTCCACCCTTGGAAGACACACAAAGGGTCTTGTGTGTACCAAGACCCAGGGAAAAAAGTGACCTCATAAGAGACTGGGCTAGACTTACCTGCTAGTGTTGGAGGGTCTCCTGTGGAGGCAGGGTTGGCTGTGGCTCTCTGCGGGGACAAGGACACTGGTGGCAGCAGTTCTGGCAAGCACTCACTGGACTAAGCCCTCTTGGAGGCTGCCATTTTCTCACCAAGACCTGGCCCCACCCAGGAGCCTACAGGCTCAGTGCTGGGACACCTCAGACCAAACAGCCAACAGGGCATGAACACAGCCCCACCTAACAATAGACTGGCTGCTTAAAGTCCTCCGGAATAAACTGCTGCCTGATAAACACACCCCGACATGGCCCTGCCTACCAGAATGACAAGACCCAGTTCCACCCACCAGTGTGCAGGTACCAAACCTTCCCACCAGGAAGCCTGCATAAGTCTCTTAGCCAGCCTCATCCACCAAGGGGCAGGTAGCAGAAGCCAGAAGGAACTACAACCCGGCAGCCTGCAGAATGGAAACTGCAATCACAGAAAATTAGACAAAATGAGACAGTGGAGGAATACGTCCCAGATGAAGGAACAAGATAAAACCCCAGAACACCACCTAAGTGAAGTGGAGATAGGCAATCTACCTGAAAAAGGATTCAGGGTAATGATAGTAAAGATGATCCAAGGCCGTGGGGAAAAAATGGAGACACAGATGGAGAGGATACAAGAAATGTTTAACAAAAACCTAGAAGAGCTAAAGAACATACAGATGAACAATACAATAACTGAAATGAAAAATACACTAGAAGGAATCAGTAGAATAACTGAGGCAGAAGAATGGATAAGTGAGCTGGAAGACAGAATGGTAGAAATCACTACCGTGGAAAAGAATAAAGAAAAAAGAAATGAGAACAGTCTAAGAGACCTCTGGGACATTAAACACACAAACATTTGCATTATAGGGGTCCCAGAAGGAGAAGAGTAAGAGAAAGGACCTGAGAAAATACATGACGAGATAATAGCTGAAAACTTCCCTACCATGGGAAAGAAAATAGTCACCCAAGTCCAGGAAGGGCAGAGAGTCCCAGGCAGGATAAACCCAAGGAGAAAGACGCCAAGACACATAGTAATCAAATTGACAAAAATTAAAGAAAAAATACTAAAAGCAACAAGGGAAAGGCAACAGATAACCTACAAGGAAACTCCCATAAGGTTATCAGCTGATTTCTCAGCAAAAACTGCAGGCCAGAAGCGGGTGGCACAATGTATTTAAAGTTAGGAAAGGGAAGAACCTACAACCAAAAATGCACAGCAAGCTTCTCATTCAGGTTCAACAGAGAAATCAAAAGCCTTTCTGATAAGCAGAAGCTAAGAGAATTCAGCACCACCAGACCAGCTTTGCAACAAATGTTAAAGGAACTTCTCTAGGTGGGAAAGAAAAGACCACAACTAGAAACAAGAAAATTATGAATGGAAGAGCTCACCAGTAAAGGCAAACATACAGTAAAGATAGGAAATTATCTGCACACAAATATGATGTCAAAACCAGCAATTGTGAGGAGAGCACAAGTGCAGGATATTGGAAATGCATTTGAAATTAAAGATCAGCAACTTAATACAATCTTATTTTTTTACATAGACTGCTATATCAAAATCTCATGGTGGGCTTCCCTGGTGGCGCAGTCATTGAGAGTCCGCCTGCCGATGCAGGGGATGCAGGTTTGTGCCTCAGTCTGGCAAGATTCCCACATGCCACGGAGCGGCTGGCCTGTGAGCCATGGCCACTGAACCTGCACGTCCGGAGCCTGTGCTCCGCAATGGGAGAGGCTACAACAGTGAGAGGCCTGCGTACCACAAAAAAACAAAACCTCATGGTAACTGCAACCAAAAATCTACAATAGATACACACACACAAAAGAAAAAGGAATCCAAACACAACACTAAAGTTAGTCGTCAGATCACAAGAGAACAAAAAAAGGAAGGGAAGAAAAAACACCTACAAAAACAAATCCAAACAGTTAACAAAAATGAATGAAAGGATTTACTTAGTGTTGATGACTTTGAAGACTGATTTCTCCCTAAATTGAACGATTAATTCAATGCAACCCTAACTGCCATCCAACAGCAGGTTTTGTTGTTGGAAATTATGAATTTAAAATGTATTTTCAGATGCAGTGACCAACAATAGCTGACACAGTTTGAAAATAGCAAAATAAAGCTGTAGGACTCAGACTGCTACATAACTAGACTGTTACAGGCAGACCTCAGAGTTATTGGCTTGGTTCCAGACCACAGCAATAAAGTAAATATTGTAATAAGCGAGTCACACTGGTTTCTCAGTGCATATAAAAGCTATGTTTATACTGTAGTCTATTAAGTATGCAACAGTGTTATATCTGTTGATAAAAAATGCTAACCACCATTAGAGCCTTCAAGCAAGTTGTAATCTTTTTGAATAGTAACATCAAAGATCACTGATCACAGATTGCCCTAACAAGTTTAAAAATGAAAAGTTTGAAATACAGTGAGAATTACCAAAGTGTGACACAGAGACATGAAGTGAGCAAGTGCTATTGGAAAAAAATGGCACTGATAGACTAGCTTGATGCAGGGTTGCAACAAAACCTTCACTCTGTAAAACATGCAACATCTGTCAAGTGCAACTAAGTGAAGCACAATAAAATGAAGTATGTCTGTATAGTCACAGTGATGAACAATGTTGAGAAACAGGTCCAAGCATGCTGATAAATGACAAATGTCACATGTAGTACTGTGGTGAAAAGATGGTTTTCATCATAAATGATACTGGGATAATTGGCCTGCTATATGCAAAAAAGAAACATCTTGGCTGTAACCACCTACCATGCACAGAAGTCAGTTTCATATAGATTGTACATCTAAATGTGAAAGGCAATACAATAACTCTGGTAGAAAATACAGGTGAACATCATGACCTTGGGTAAGACACGTTAAACAAAAACAGTATAGAAAAACTTGCATTAGAATTAAATGCTGTTTGTTCAAAAAACACAAGTTAAAAGCCAGTGGCATACTGGGAGGAGACAACTGCAGTGCATGTTTCTAACCAAGGACTCTTACACAAAATATGTAAAGAGCTCCTATAAATCAAAAAAGTCAGAAAAATTAGCATAAAAATGTAAATCGAACATAATTTACAAAGAGTATATTTAACTGGCAAGTAAACGTGAAAACTTGATCAGCTTCAGTAGCCATCAAGGAAAGGTAAATTATAACAAAAGTTTAATACCACTACACACAAGAATGGCTAAAATGACTTTTTTAAAACTGATGAAGATATGAAGCAACTGGGACTCATACAAGTTTGGTGGAAATCTAAATTGTACACTTTGGGAAACAGGCTTTTTCTACTAAAGCTGAGCATGCATGTTAATTTTGGGTGTTTTTTGTTTTTTGTTTGTTTTGCTAATTTTTTGTTGTCGTTTTTGGCTGTGCTGCGCAGCATGCAGGATCTTAAGCATGGAGTCCTAACCACTGGACTGCCAGGGAATTCCCCTAAATTTTGGATGTGTAATTGTACTTCTGGGCATATATCCAACAGATAAATACAAATATTTTTACTGAAAGAGTATTCACAGTAGCACTAGTCTCAATAGCCTGGATACAGACAGCAGCACAAATGTCCACCAACACTAGAATGGATACATAAGTGTGCTCTATTCACTCAGTGATACACTCTACAGCAGTGAGAATGAACCAACCACAAATGCATGCATACAAAAGAAACACCACAAAGGAGTACATACTGTATTTCACTCAAAAAGGCAAATTTAATATGTGGTGTTGGAAGTTGGGATGGTAGTTGCCTGGATGGTGACAAGTTGCAAGGATTGACTTGAGGGAGTTCCTCTGGTGTTACCAGTGTTCTGGTTTTTTATCTACATATTGATTGTAGGTGTATTCACTTGGCAGAAGTTATTGTGCATATTTATATATACTCATAGTTTAGTATAATTGTTCCTTAATAAAAAACAGAAAGTCTGAACATGTTGGCTTTCTGAAATCCCTCCAATAGTTTCTCAGTTCTTAAAAAACACACAACACAAATAAGATGATTCATTAGGATAAAAGCAGTAAGTATGTATGTGAAGAATCCCTGTGTGATGTGCTGAAGGTATGTGAATATATTACATAACATATTTTGTCCCCTTAGCTATGTGACAAAGATTTTTCATGTTAAATGCTAACTAATTTCTCTTAATATACATTTTAAGGCAAATAATATTTTACAGTTGTCAAGTTTACCATACCTAGTATATGTTCTCTTACGGTTTCCTGGCATATATAAGTGGATATAGCCAGTGTTTTCTATTTAAACATTGTGTTTATTAAGTTTTCATGTGCCTCAGCATCTACCAGTGGGTATAATGAAAATACTAATTAAACAAAATAAGCATTATGTTAATAAAAGAAAGCAGATTTGAACTACTTCAATTCAACACAGTATTGCTTTCCATTATATGAAGAAAATATCCTGTTAAAATGTTCAGATGAGACATCTAGGTATGAGTTGTATAATCCAAGCTAAACAGTAAATACTTACATCTGTATTATGATGTTGTGTTTATATTTTTTCCTATTCCTTTCTTCCCAATAAACAGGAGGATGTAGAGTTAAGATACCAGATTGCTTGAGTTTATATGCTCTCTGGCTTTGTCTTTTAAAAGTTTTGTGACAAATTAACTGTCTGTACTCAGACCCTCATCTATAAAATGTGGACATTAGTAGTACCTACTTCATAGCGGTGCTCAGAATAATTTGTGAACTATGAGTTATGCATGCATTAGCTCTTATTTCTTGAATTAGCTTTCAAACAATTGATAGATTCTTACAAACTCTTTATTCCCCATACTCATGTTTTTCCCCTTGGTAGCATAGCCTTGATTTGTATTTTTTCACCTTAGTCTTAGAATGCTCAGAGTAAACCTTGATTAGATTAAGCCAGTCATGGAAAAGTTTCTCCTCAGGGATTTATTTGGGATTGGCACATGTCCTCATTCTGGCCAGAGCTGTTTGCATAGGTGTTCTGAAAACTTCTGGAAAGGCTTCTTTCTTGCGCAGCTGTAATTTTTCATGTCTGGACGTGACCCTTAGTTATATCCTGCATCTCTGAGCAGTAGGTGAAGACAGGGTGGTAGAGCAGAGAGTGAACAGATTTGGATTCATGAGGATGTCATTCAGCTGTTCTGCAGTGAGGATAGTTGGAGGCTGTACTCAGCAGTGGGCAGAACTCAGAGTAGCTTCCCTGCCCAGGCAGGGCCACAGAACAGCCCCCAAGGCTGGCAAGACTGTTGTTTGGGGAGTTAATCAGGGAGAACTGTGCCCCAAGTTCCCTGGCCAGACAGGGCCCAGTGTCCTGGTTCTGCAGATGTGCAGTGTTGCTGGCCATGCTCTCTGCTAAAGTGCTGTTGGGTTAAGCAGCTTTCCAGGTGCTCAGGTCAGGCTTCCTGGTAGGGTGGGGCTATGTATTAGCTCCCCTGCCTGGCTGGAGTAGAGGGAACAGCTCCACCAAGCCTTTTGCAAGGCTATTTTTTTTGTGGTCTTATTAACTCAATCCAGTTCTGTGGTCCTGCCTGGGCAGGGAAGCTACTCCATAGTTCTACCCATTGCTAAATACAACCTCCAACACTACCAATCAGGAAACCTAACCACAACTCCTGGGAATCTCAATAGCTCACCCTGCAGCCCTGATTACAGTGGCACTTGAGCAGAGAGTTTGGCCAGCAGCTCTGCATCTGTAGAACAAAGACAGTGGCCCCATTTGTCCAGGGAGCTTAGTGCACAGTTCCGTCTAACTTGATCCCCAAACAAAGAGCCCTGCCAGCCTTGGGTGGCAGCCCCAACTGGGTGAGGATGCTCGTTTATAGCCACACCCAAAGTGAATACAGCTTCCAGCCTCCAACACTACCAATCAGGAAACCTAGCCAGATCTCCTGGGGATCTGTGTAGCCCATCCTGCAACTCTGATTACAGCAGCACTTGAGTAGAGAGCCCATCCAGTGGCCCTACCCATTTGACAGAGCTAGGACAGTGGTGTGTCAGGTCACGGAACTTGGTACATATTTCTGCCTAATTTGATCCTCAGACAAGAGACTTGCCATGCTTAGGGCCTGTACAGGGGCCCACCCTGATAGGGAAACTAATTTGTAGCCCCTTCCATTGCTGAATAGAGCCTTCAGTCCATCCAATTAGGGAGCCTAACCAGAGCACAAGAGGAGCTGCCTAGCCCGTCCAACAACCCTGGCACTTGAACAGAGAGCAAAGCCCTTGGCTTTCCTCATCTGCAGGGAAAATGTGGTGGCCCCATCTAGCCAGGGAATTTGATGTACAGTCTTGCCTTATTTGGGTTCCCAAACAATGAGCTGTGCCGGCCCTGGGACCTGTTCTTCACCCCACCAGGGAAGAGAAGCTCATTCACAGCTCCATCTAACTGCTGAGTATAGTATTGATACCTAGTCCTGACTGTCCAGGAAGCCTCACCAGAGAACCCAGGCAATAGCAGAGCCCATCCTATGGCCTCACTTGAGCAGGAAACCAAGTCAGCAATTTCTATTCAAATGTTTTCAGCCAGAGGCAGCCCCTCCTGACCTCAGAGCTTGGGCAGAGGCCTTGCCCCAAAAGAGATGGAGAGCCAGCCCCAATTGCCCAAAGTATGCTACCAGTTGACATGTCCAGAAACCGAAACTGAGCTGACTGGTGAAAAACTGACTTTACCAAAGTTAACCTGTGAAGTCTGGAAGAGGAGACCATTTGCTCAAATGTAGAAACCAACATATGGATTCAAGGATCATGAAAAATCAAGTAAACTTGACACCACGAAAGAAAACTAATAAAGCTCCAGTCACCCTAAAGAAATGGAGATCCAGGAACAGTCAGACAAAGAATTCAGAATAATCCTCTTAAATAAGATTAGTAAACTACAAGAACACAGATAATCAAAGGATATTACGAAAACAACGCATGAACAAAATGAGAAGTTCAACAAAGAAATCAAAAATAATTAAGAGCTGAACAAAAAAAGAAACTGCACTGAAGAGTTCTGTAGTGTTTCAACAGCAGGCTCAACCATGCAGAAGAAAGGATCAGAGACCTAGAAGTTATCCAGTCAGAGGAACAAAAAGAATAAAGATTGCAAAAGAGTGAAGAAAGACTACACGACGTGTGGGGCACCATCAAAAGCAACAATATCCTCATTATAGGAATTCCAGAAGGAAAAAAAAGGACAGATGGCATATTTAAAGCAATAATGTCAGACTTCCCAAACTAAGGGAGAGACGTGGACATCCAGATCCATGAGACCCAAAGGACCCCAAATATGTTGAATCTGAATAGGGCTACACTGAGACACATTAAATTGTCAACAATCAAACAAAGAATTTGCAAAGCAGGAAGAGAATGGAAACAAGTTACATGCTAGGGAACCTCCATAAGACATGGTGGATTTCTCAACAGAAACTTTCCAGGCCAGGAGAAAAAGGAATGATAAATTAGAAAATGGTAAAGGAAAAAAACCCTGTCAACCAAGGATTCTATATCCAGCCAAGCTGTCCTTCAGAAACAAAGGAGAGATAAAGACCTTCCTGAACAAATAAAAGCTGAGAGAGCTCATCACCATTAGATCTGCCTATAAGAAATGTTAAAGAAGCTCTCTGGAAGAAAAGGACGCTAATTATGTAATCATAAAAACATAAGAAGGTAGGACAAAACTCACTGGTAATGGTAAATATATAGTCAAAGTTAGATTCTGTAATATAGTAATGGTGGTACATAGTTCCCTAACTCCAGTTTAAAACTTAAAAAAAACCAGTAAAAATTAGCATAAGTAAAAAAATCTGTTGTATACGCAATATGAAAAATATGTAAATTGTAACATCAATAACCTAAAATGTGAGGGGGAGGAGAAGTAAAAGTGTAAAGCTTAGGAATGCTATTGAAGCCTTGTTACCAGTTTAAAACACGGTGTTATAATTTTAAGATATTTTAAGTAAGGCTCATGGTAACCACAAGGAAAAAACCTGTAGTATTCATACACACAAAAAACATGATAATGAAGTCAAAGTATACTGATTCCAAAAGACATCAAACACAAACACAGCAGGATAAGAAGGAACAATAGATCTACAAAACAATCAGAAAACAATTAACAAAATGGCAATAGTAAGTTCTTACCTATCAATAACTGCTTTAAACATAAGTAGATTAAAGTCTCCAATCAAAAGACAAAGATGGCTAATTGGATAAAACAATAAGATCCAATGGCATGCTGCCTACAAGAGACTCACTTTAGCCTCAAAGACATACATAGACTAAAAGTGAGGGAATGGAAAAAAATAGTTCCTGCAAATGGTAACCAAAAATAGCAGAGGTAACTATACTTATATCAGACGTAATAGACTTTAACCTGACACTGGTAGAAAGAGAAAAGTTTTATACACACACACGTATGTAAAGGAATCTTCCATTGAAAAGGTATATAACGTTTGTATGTATTTATGCACCAACACTGAAGCAACTAAATATCAACATATAAAGTAAAACTACAAGGGCTAAAAGGAGAAATAAACAGCAATACAGTAAGAGTGGGGGATTTTAATACTGCACTTTCAAAAAGGACAGATCATCCAGAGAGGGAATCAATAAGGATCCAGTGGTTTTAAACAGCTACATACCAAGTAGACCTGACAGACATATACAGAACATTCTATCCGACAACAACAGACTATGCATTCTCACCAATTGCAAATGGAACATTTTCTAGGACAGACCATATCTTAGGCCACAAAACAAATCTTAGCAAATTCAAGAAGGTTGAAATCATACCAAGTATCTCCTCAGACCACAATTACAAGGAACTAAAAATCAACAGGAGGATAACTGGAAAATTCATGAATACACAGAAAATAACAACACACCCTGAACAACCAATGTCTTAAAGCAATTAAAAGGGGAATAAAAAAGTATCTTGAGACAAACAAAAATGGAAAGACAACATACCAAAACTTATGGGATACAGCAAAAGCAGTTCTGAGAGGAAAGTTCATAACAATAAATGCCTACATTAACACATTATTGACTGGAGATGTATTAATACATCTTTTGTTACCCAAACGTTACTGACCAGAGACATATCAATATGTTTTTAGAGAGTGACACAATTTACATCACCATGCAAAGCTGTTAGAGCTTAGAATTGATCAAGGGTTCATTATACAACTTATGATTGCCGTTATCATTCACATTTTGCTCCATTAGGTTTTTGTTCCAACCTTGTGCATAGTTTATTACCATAAAGTTTTCAAAAATGACGCATTGCAAAATTTCGAGTGAAGAAGAATTTTTCAGTGAATTTTATGCAGATACTTTCTCTGACTGTCTGAGAGGCATATATACTAGTAGTGTATCAGAAAATGGAAGTTCTTCAGAATATAGTTCTGATTCAGACGATGTGAATATTAGACCAAAAAAAGACAAAATCTTAGTGACTGATTCTGATATGGAGAGTGAAAATGAAACTTACAGTGCTGGAGTATGCTCCTTTGCTTCTACAGAAGAGTGGACTGAAGACAACATTTCAGGAAAATTAGAAGACTTTACAGGTGTGTCAGGTGTAACTACTGAATGTAATAACCAGCAAAGTGTTAGTGAAATAACAGAATTAATTTTTGGTAACTTGTTCAAGTTGGTCACTTCTCAAACTTGTAAAACCAACGGAATGAAAAATCACATAAAAAGTATGATAAGGCTTTAAAATGGACTGCTGTAACCAACAGTGACATGAAGAAGTTTCCTGGATTAATTTTGATGGCACAAATAAGAAAGTCACACTGGAAAGGATATTGGTCAACTGATCCCTTACTTGAAACACCTATCTTTCCAAAGATTATGACGAGAATAAGGTTCGAACAAATAATGACATTTCTTCACTTTAACGATAACTTGGAAACTCCACTTCCTGCAGACAGAATTTCAAAAGTTAAACCTCTTTTGGATTATTTTCTACCAAAATTTCAATCAATCTATATACCCAAACAAGAGTTATCACTTGATGAGGCAATGATAAAGTGGAGAGGATGACTCAGATTCAAAACTTATAATCTGGGAAAACTCACTAAATATGGAATTTTGGTCAGGATGGTTAGCAAAAGTGAAACTGGATATATATTCAACCTTGAGATTTACACAGATGAAGGAAAGAAACTGCAAGAAACAGTATTATCAGTCCTACAACCTTATCTTGGTTCATGGCACCATATTTACCACGACAATTATTACAACGGTGTGTCCACATCTGAAATATTGTTGAAAAATAAAACCAGAGTTTGTGGGAATATAAGAGAGAATCATCGTCTACCAAACCAATTAAAGGAGAAATCTAAAAATCTATGGGGGGGGAGGGAAATGACATTCTTACGGAAGGGAGAAGTGATTCTTCTTATATGGAAAGACAAGAGGCTAGTCCACATGGTGACACCTTATTCATGACGCCTCCACAGCATCTACAGGAAAGGAAGACAGAAGGATTGGCCATCAGACAACTAAGCCCACTTATGTTATTAGAGTATAATAATTATATGAACAGAGTTGATTGATCCGATCAATAACTGGCAAACTTCAATATCTTCCAGAAAACTCGAAAATGGTATAAGAAAGTGGGTTTCTATTTGAGTAATGCAGGGGGCCTGGGATCGATCCCTGGTTGGGGAACTAGATCCCGCATGCATGCCACAACTAAGATTTTGCATGTCACAACTAAGAGCCTACATGCTGCAACTAAGAGTCCTGCATGCCGCAACTAAGAGTCCTCATGCCACACTAAAAAAGATCCTGCAGGCCGCAACTAAGACCCAGCACAGCCTAAATAAACAAATAAAATTTATTGTAGCCTTAATAATACACAGAATAAAATGACTCAAAAGCAATTTTTGTTAGCAGTAGCTAAAGAATGGATAACTGACCATTCTGGTGAATGTAGTGGTAGTCCCGCACCTGGTCCTTCTTGTGGCGTTTCTAAAAGAGCCCCCCACAAGATGATCCACCTTGTCGACTATCAGGTAAAATAAAAGAACGTATTCTAGAGGAAATAATACCCACAGTACTAAAAAAAAAAAAAAAAATGCTGCCAGAAAGTGTAGAGTCTGCTCTTCCAAGGGAAACTACAGTGAAACAGAGCATATTTGTAATAGGTGTTCTGTTCCCCTGCAGAAGTGCCTGCTATACTGCCTATCACACTCCAATGCAATATTAGAATGCTTTAGTAAGACATGTACAAAGTTTCAAATAAATACATTAAGTGCAAAAAAAGTTGATATTTCCTCAAACATGGGTGTTTCAATATTCACTTACATAACAAATTGCCAGCCACAGGCATTAGTTTCTGCAAAAATCCCCTGGTCAAACAGTGTGTTAAGAAACTGAAACCATGCCCCCCACAGGGTTAAAAAAAAAAAATCTTAAAACCATGCCCCATAGGGTAAATAGAAACTGGTGATTTACAGATATTGAGTTTGTATTACAGCTTGCTAAAAACCCCTCTGCTTGTAGCCTGCCTTCACTGAGCAAACTTGCCTTATTATTTTATTGCAAATTATATGCTCTTCAAGCTTCATGTAGCTTAAACAATAAAATGGTTGCCTGAGTTGTTTTGCAGGAACTTGAAGTCAGCTGAGTTTAGTTCATTTCAAGCTGAGCCAATTAAGACTGGTTGGGACCACTAATCCTAAAACTGGGCCTATGCAAGTGTTTGATGAATGGCTTTTTGATGTCAGAGTGCACAAAACTAGACCCTCATATCACGCTACACACCTCCATTTGTTTTTTCCTAATTACATATCTTTTTTTTTAACATCTTTATTGGAGTATAATTGCTTTACAATGTTGTGTTAGTTTCTGTTGTATAACAAAGTGAATCAGCTATACATATACAAACATCCCCATATCTCCTCCCTCTTGCATCTCCCTCCCACCCTCCCTATCCCACCCCTCTAGGTGGACACAAAGCACCGAGCTGATCTCCCTGTGCTATGTGGATGCTTCCCACTAGCTACCTGTTTTACATTTGGTAGTATATATATGTACATGCCACTCTCTCACTTCATCCCACCTTACCCTTCCCCCTCCCCGTGTCCTCAAGTCC
>RJWK010021024.1:0-31011 GCA_004363435.1 Platanista minor | reverse complement strand
TTTTTTTTTTGCGGTACGCGGGCCTCTCACTGTTGTGGCCTCTCCCGTTGCGGAGCACAGGCTCCGGACGCGCAAGCTCAGCGGCCATGGCTCACGGGCCGAGCCCCTCCGCGGCATATGGGATCCTCCCGGACCGGAGCACGAACCCGCGTCCCCAGCCTCGGCAGGCGGACTCTCAACCACTGCGCCACCAGGGAAGCCCAAAACTTTGTGTTTTAATGATATTGACCAGAGCTCTCCCCAAATCCAGAATTCCACCAAGCTTCTTTTGAATTATAATCTTTCTAGTGATTAAATACCAGCCCTCCGAAGAAGATAAGAAATAAATTCCTAAGCTATGTCACATAGTGAAAGGAATTTCTCTGTTAATTATTTTTTTGTGACACCAGGAACCTAAGCACACCAAGATAGTTCAGAAAAATTTAGAATTTGATTAACAAAAGGCAGCAGGTAGCAACTACTTTGGAATCAGAAAATAGCCTAGTAAATACACTGTTACAATAATCTAACCTCTCTTGTTTTCTAAAATTATGAAACACCTATGTGCAAAATATTACAGAATCCAGAGATATAAACATAGTAAAATCAAAATAGAACATACTGCTACCACAGATCTAATTACCCAAAGGAAAACCCAACAGCACACAGTGGAGCTCTGCAGAACAATGTTCTGATGAAGAAAAGAGCAAACAATACTTAAGGAGCTCTTTCCTTGAATAGACTGATACAAGACCATCTTAGCAATATCTCTGCCTATAATCCAACATTCAAAAAAGGCCAACTCTTCAGTAACGATTTTAGCAATTTTTACATTCTTGATATACTTTATCTACCTTTTACTAGTGCTTTTCACTGTCTAACCAGTGCTTGGTTTTACCACATTGTAAATCAAATATTTGTGAGACAGTCAACTGTAAAGGATTTTAAGTGGGAATAGCAGCTCATGTAGTATGTGTGGGTGCATTAATAAAGAACAAGAAAGAGGCCTTATGAGTGGGCTGGGGCATCTGTAAATAAGTAGAAAACAATCAGCTTGAAAAGGGAGAGTTTAAAGGAGACTTTCTATACCACATGCTGTACAAAGTCAGATGCTCTTTGCCATGTCACCGGAATAGCGCTGAGGTCTTCAGCTGGAGAACTATGTGAAAAGAGGAAGAGAGGCTGGATGGTGGAGAGCCAGGTGGCAGCGGACAGAGGTGAGAAATGAGTCTTTCTTGCTCCCCTTTGCTACCCGCTAAATGTTGTACTAATCATACATCTACTGGGTTAATAGGCTTCGATTTTTAAATGCAAATGAATCCTGGTAGGAAAAAGTCTAACTCATACCCTAGTCCCAATTATTTATTTATAATAGATAGGTGCCTTCAGTCCAGAGACTGAACTCTGGGGACAGTGATGAGGAATATTTATTAATGAAATTTATTTCAATTTTCTTTAGCAAATATATCCAGGTTTTACCATGTGGTAGGTTCTGCTCTAACCATTTTACAAATATTAACAAGGGAACAGGACAAGGTGGGGTTGAAGGCATCTCGAGAAGAGGATGAGGGCAATGGGCACAGGGGTAGGAGGGGATGACAGGACAGCAGGAAAGAAAAGCAGGAAGAAGGCCAAGAAGGGAAATGTCTGGGTAAAAAACTGTAAGCTTTATAACTTTGCCTAAAACCCTAGAGACAGTTGATCACAGAAGAATTTCTGTCACAAGTTCTTATCACTATGGAAAATGGTACAAGGATAAATTCTAAAGTCCATGATCCTCAGCTTTCTTGATCCCAATCTGGTTCAGTCACCTTAGTTCATATCAACCCTTCTACTTTGGCCCAGTATCTGACAGATTCCACTGAAAATAGGAAGGACTTGGAAAAGTTATGAGCAATTAGCTATATATTGGCCCTTCAGAGCATCGTCACCTCTGTTTACTGTTCCAATTTCCACTCCCCACCAGGATGACTACCTCTGTAACACAGACAAGCTTTCCTGGTTTGACTGTCCTTGTGTCTATTCTTTAAGTACACGGCTGTCCCAACAGGATGGATCCTTATCTTCAACTGCTTTTAAGAAGCTTTCTGGACATGGGAGAGCACAGCATTGATGTCCCTGCCTTTGCCTGGAGCTCCATCTCATTAATTCAGGCTCCAGCACAGACAGCAGCACACCCATGATATTTTTCTTCTATGTAGATTACTCTGTATGGGTTTCTGCACAAGGAGAAACTCAATCAAGAGTGCTGAGTGACTGCTGAAAATAGTACACTGATCTCTCCATCAACAGGTAAAACTGGAGCAGCAACAGCACAAGTACAGGGGAGAGTGGTCAAGGCTGACACATAATCATGGGGAAAGTGAATTCACAAATATGTGGTACAAAATAGATTTATTTTATTGCTTTAGCTTAAAACTGTATCTAATATTTAGAAACAAATGCATTGTTCTATAATGTCATCATTCCAACATTTAAAAAATAATGCTATATTTTTATAATTAATATATAAAATAATATGAATATATAATAATATAAAATAATATTTAGTAAGCTCAAGCATCATACAAATTGCTTGACCAAAAACAGCCAATTATTATCTGCCAAAAACATTCTTTTCAATATCTGAGTAGGATCTGAAGGGCAGAGATACAGCTCTAGCCAATGTCCTACTGCCTCAGGAGCTGTCCCACCTCCTCTTGACCAAATGGCTACTTCCAGGCACCTTGTCACTGAGGGAGGGAAGGCCACTCACAGATGGATGTGGCCCGATTCTGCCGGGTCCCTGTCTGTTGAGGGAGAGAGGCATTTCAACAGGCATTTCATAGGAGCTAGAATCTCAAATCAGAAATGCCGTTTGGTTACATACAAATAAAAACATACCCCTCATCCTGTATTTATTCTGTACTTATTACTTATATTGTTACTTCCAAAAAGTATTTGAAGCAGGGCACTTACCTCGTTTTGCTACAAAGTACAGTCATAACGTTGAATGTACTTCTCAAGTTACAAAAAAAGAGAATAATTTTTCTGTATTTACTTGTCCACTATTAAACCTGTCATTTACTAACAAGAATATCAACTTCTGGAGACTCTAACTTAAAGAAATTTGATATTACCTTTAAAGATTGTCTCTTAGTCACATAATTCTCAGACTGGAGCAATTTCTCATAGTCTTCAAAAATCTAATGAAAAGAAAAGAAATATTAGAGTGTAAACCGAGCAGTGATTTCTCTGCATTAAGTTTGCTTGCTCTCTCACTTCAGAAGTAAATCCCCAACCCTTTAGCCTAGCTCAGCCCAGCTCCTGTGCTTTGTATCCCCATTTCACCATCCTCATTTACACATAGGGGTACTGGAGGACAAGGAGTCAAGTGATACCAGAGAGATACTTCTCTTTGTTTTATTTTAGTTGTGTAAATTAGAAATTGAATAGAAAATGAAGTAATTGAGTCCTCCCAATAAATCACTTTGAATAAAACATCTGTTAACTCATCTAATGAGCTACAGGATAACTCATTTTGTACCATTTTAAAGAAATATCTTTACGTAGTCTTGCTGGTAGCTATTAGTCTATGAATAATTTGAGAAAAGATTAAATACACTTAGCAACTCATAAAGAATCAAACTGTCAAATTCATAATATGAACGGGTAGAGGAATAGGGCTACTTCTGCCACATAATGGCCATGTTAATCCCAAGTGGCCTCTCTGGGGCACTTCCACTCTCCCCAGAAGCTAGGGGACGCTGGTGACTGGGGCCCGTTTCCTAATGTGATTGGTCGTCAATCACTGCACAGGCCCTTCGGTTGAACACAGAGTGCCAGCGGCTGGCGAAGCTCAGTGTCAACCTCCCATCACACATAGACACACTCAGAGACCACTCAGGTGGGAGGAGCAAGCCTGGCAGAGAACTGAAGGCAAGAGAGCTCAGGGGCTGAGGAGGGTAGAAAAGTGTCCTGGTCTTCAGAGGAGCAAGTGCCAGGTGTGTGTGCGTGTGTGTGATGAGGGCAAGCTGTGCACACTGAGGATAATTCCTGATAGAGAATTAAGAAAGTGAAAATTAAAAACAAAACCATGTAGCTCACATTAAAGTCACAGTAATTATACTCTTTTACATAAAGGACTTGTTTATTCTAACTGTCATGGAACACAAGGAGGATTTTTCACTAAATCTGTCACACGATTGTCGTGGTAAATTTTAATTGTAACTATAAAATGCAAATACACTCAGGTAAGGTATTGTTGACTCCCCAAGCTACCAGTTTCATTATTTTAGGTCATATATCATGTTCTCCAGCTTCAGGTTTACTGCTAAAGAAATATGAAACTCAAGAAGTATGAAATGTTTAGGGAATATGAGTTCTCAAAGCTAATGTTCAGGTCAGTGCAGGCTCAGCATCTGTGAAACTACTAAATTACACATGAAGTGACTATAGATACAGAGACAAATTTAGGTAAATAAGGGTCAAAGAGAATGAGTTTATGGTCTCTCAGATTATTGCTTATTATCCTCGAATACAAACTGCACAACACATTTATCTCACTCATCCTATAGAAAAAATTAGTAGTTAATACTACAGGTATTGTCATAAACTATCTTTGCCCTCTTTATTTTCATTTATTATAAATGTAACATCTAATGAGTCTTTAACGTTCCATCCAGCATCTACAGTTACTGAACAACTAAACTATAATAACAATTCATTTCCTAACTTCAAAAATACATGATTTTCTTTTAGTCTTGAAGCTTTTGGATATCTCTGGCAATAATCTTTTTCTCCCTTCATGTTTTACACTTTGATCAAAGTTCTCCAGTTGATCCCATGGGTATTCTCTTGATAATTTTAGGATATGAAAATCACTTTTGATTTCATGATTATATTGATAATTCTTAACCTCAAATCAAAGGAAGATCAGCAAACAATTTATGAATAAAAAATCCATAGTTTAATTTCTGTGACTTGGATGTATGAAAACATAGGATACTGATACAGTATTTCATATCTTCCCAGAGTCATCTGTTTCCCTTTACATTTTTGTGTGGCTAACTAGAAAATTTTAATTTATGTAGTGGGTTGCACTGTATTTCAATTGGACAGTACTGGTCTAAAGCAGCTAAACTAATACTGGAACAAATCTTATAAAGTTTTGCTTCTAGGTTTGTGCTATGTTTCACTTTAATTATGCTATTCCTATTGCTGATACACTTAGCAAAAGCATAGCAGCTCTTGGATGGGTCTGTCCATTCAATATTCATTTAACACCACCAAATGTATGGCACTGAGTTAGGTATTAGGGATGTAAGTAATAATGATAAAAATTAATATATGGTACTATCCTAAAAACTTTAAATCTTGTCAAATTCCTACAGCAATCCTATGAAGCAGGTATTATTAATATCTTCATTTTTTGGTAAGTGCAGTAACTTGTCCGGGATCATACAATTAGTAAGAGGTAGAGCAGGATCCTGAAGCAAAGCAAGTGGACACTAAAGTCTATACTGTATTCTGAACCACTGTGTTTGACAGATAAGTTTCCTGCCTCCCAGGGAGCTTAAGAACCAGTCAGGAAGATATAAAGACACACCATAATAATACAATGTGGAAAATGTGAGAGAGAAGGAGAGAGAGAGAAAGTGAGGGAGGGAGGGAGGGAGAGGGGGTGAGAAAGAGACAGAGAGAGAGAGAGAGAGAGAGAGAGAGAGAGAGAGAGAGAGAGTGTGTGTGTGTGTGTGTGTGTGTGTGTGTGTGTGTGTGTGTGTGTGTGTTTGGGGGTGGGGGGATTACAGAAAGCTTCCTAGAAGAGTCACATTATGAAACCAAGCAGGACCCTCAGGGGCCTTCCCAGGAACATACCCTCCTGAGTCCCCCACTTCTTGTTTGTAGAAAAGCTTTAGCCTCCTAGGTCTTCCCCAAGTTTCAAAGAGCAAATTTAATCAGAGAAGTGAGAAAATGCAGAAACAAAGGAAAACAGCCAAGCAAGACAAAATAATAATAGGTTAGCCATAAAACAAAATCAAGGATCTTTAGATCCTCCTCAAGGTCTATAGATAATATCCTGAGCCATATCCTTGAGTTGTTTTGCAGATACTGAAACCCTCACCAGGTGGAAGAAGTTAACTGCATACTGCCCACAGGCATGTAGACCTCATACTGGTTGGAACCAAAAGGTTGATGATATTAACCCCTGAAATACCACCCCGTCACCTTACCACCAACCAGTCAGAAGTCTGTCCATGAGCCGATGAGGCACCCTGCAACCCTCACCCCTTCCCTGAAAACCATTTGGGATTGGGGTCTTTTGAGCATTAGCCGCCCCACATTCCTTGCTCGGCCTTGCACTAAATGTTGAATTTTCCTTCATCACAACCTGGTGTCAGTAGACTGGCTTTGTTGCATGTCGGGTGAGTTTGGTTCAGTAACAATTACAGCTAATTATCAAAAGGTTGAGATGGATTCACCCTTAGAGAAGGGAGTTGGGAGACAGATATGTATCTTGGTATTTCTACTAGTAAGTAAAACTCGTTATCAAACCAAGTAAAATGATTTATATTAGTAAGGGTGGGGTGCTCTTCCATTTGGAGTTTCCTACTGCCTCTGAAAGGCAACATGGATGCTCTTAAGTCAAGATCAAAGTGAGCAGGTACTAGTTGTTTCCTGGAGCTCCAGAAACAGGAAGAGATGTGAAAAACGAGAAAGCCCTGATCTCCTGCCATCCTCTGTTTTCCACAGTTTCTTGATGACCTGGCTTCTAGGTAATAAACCAATCGGGTGTATGGTTGGTTTCAATTGTGTATCATAAATAGGAGTAAGTGCTAACAGATCTAAGAAGGAGAGAGAGAGAGGAAGAGAGAATGAGGTAAAGACTTAAAAATGACTTCTACTTACAGTGTCATAATTTTGTTCTAAGAAGTCTGCTACCAACACTTTATGTCTGGTCAGTAAATCCTAGAAAAAGAAGTTAAGTGAAACAAAATTATTAGGTAACACATTTTATAAATCTATCTTTTTCTTCTAAGATTTTCTAAGTCCATTAATTTGAAACATAAAAGTTTCAGAATATTTTCATTTACATCACAAACTTACTTCCATTCTTAGTTTAAGATGTGAAATACAATTTGTTTCATGCTAAAAACAGCAGAGTGCTTTAAATTCACCATAGAAATAATTCAACTAGTGAAACAAATGTCACCTAACAGACAAGTGTACAGTATATTTCTTCAAGCCATAACTCTACATTGTGAAAATGATATAATAAATATTCAAATAAAGTTTATGATGATCTTTTTAAAATGTCATTAATAATCATTTATTAAAAAAAGAACTCTGAATGGACTAAAACTATACCTCACAAGTTAACAGATTTCCAACGATTAATCTTTAATTTTTCTTAACCACTTTTGAAACGTAAGTGCCTAGGATGCTGGGAAGCACAAGAATGACATTTAACAGGGCCATCTCAGCATCATCCCGCTCTTGGGTTAATGGGCTGGGAAGTGCTGTTCATTTACTAAGTAGCACAATGCACCCTTTCAAAGTTGAAGACAAGTAGCCTGATCTAACTACAGACATAACTATCGGAAAATTGAACAAAAGCATAAAGGAATGTTTGACTGAAAATTCACACCTAAATTATACCCTGAATTCACCTTAATGTTGAAAGAAAACAAGCCTCAGCTAATCCGTTTAACATGCTTAAGGGCTAAATACCCTGTCTAGGTACTATGCAGAATTTAATTAAAAACCTAACAAGAATTTTCAAGTTTTCCAAAATAAATTCTTATACTTTAATACATATTTAATTAAAGATTCTTAAAAGCATATACAAGATACACAACATAACCTCACAGAGAAAAAGAAGGAAGCAGCAATGGTAAAACTCACTTATTTCTATTTCAATAAAAAGTTAAATATTTAAAGCACTTTGCACTACAATTTTCTTTTTTTTTCAGTTTTAGTTTTATTTTTTAAAATTTTTATTGGAGTATAATTGATTTACAATGTTGTGTTAGTCTCTGCTGTACAGCAAAGTGAATCAGTTATACATATACATATATCCACTCTTTTTTAGATTCTTTTCCCATATAGGTCATTACAGATTATTTGAATAGAGTTCCCTGTGCTATACAGTAGGTCCTCATTAGTTTGCACTACAATTTTCAAGTTCAAAAATAATGAGACTGGCTATTAATTTCATTTCATATTACCTTTCATCACAACTTGATTGACCATTGGGCCTATCAGTGGAGAAATGTACTTTTTTCCTCAGGAGAACATGTAGTACTGTTCTGGAATCACAATTTTAAAATGGGAAAATCCTCTAAGGAATTCATTCCTGGTCCATCCCAGGTCAAAATTCAAACCAGTTCCTATGCCAGGGGATACCTCAGAGAGTAAGGTAGTTCCACAGCATCCTGTGGGGCCCCTAATCTTTTTCTAAGTGGATATTTGGGATGCCTAGTTTTCAGATACTCTCTTCCCCAATCTCCTGAGCAGTATCAGTGATTTTCTAAGCTGACCCAGGTTAGAAAGTTCTCTCCATGGGCTGCAGAAGACACTGTGGATGGCTGCACCCATGGGGTTCTGCATCTATTATGACAGTCATCAGCCTCTGCTATGAGGACCATGATCTCCCAAGGCCTCAGGCCCTGCACATACCGTGATGGTGGCAACGCAAAGAGTACTTTGCAGATGAGTGCTGCCTGGAAAGGTATTCCATTTGCTATACATTAGTGTTACACCAGAGAAAGAGGAATAAGTAGGGGGTTCTGTTAGTAGCAGCTCCTTCAAATTCTAAGGGAAAAAAATAACTTTAAAATCCAATAATAGAAAATATAATATGGTAGGGCAGAATTCCTCCAGCACATGTGTATGATGGATACAGCCAATAAGTGATTCGTGCACATACACTCTTACACTTGAGTGTGTATACATTATATATACATAAATATACCCTCCAATTTATATACATAATAAATGTATGCACAAAACTGGAGGGATTATACCATATATATATATACACACACACACATACACACATATATAACATAATACATGTATATAAACATAATACATAGACAAATACAGATGTTGCATTATTATAGATCAAATAACTGAGTGGGAGAAAAATTGCTAGGATCCCACCCAAAAAGGAAAAAGCAGAAAATTGCCAAGAAAAATAAATTTCAAATTTTAAAGAATTTAAAGTTAAAAAAAAGTATTTGAAACAGTGTACTCTTTCATCCCACCTCCTAACAATTGTTTTGACAGGGCTAGGTTCTACATAGTCTAAGTATCATGCTAAAAAAATGTTGATATTGATATTTTAGTGAATTCTTCACAGCTCGGGAGAACTCAGGGTGCAATGACAGAGACAGACATGAGATGGCAGGGACATGATACTACATCAGCCAGCAGCAGCTGCATTTATTGAGTTTTCACTACGTGCTGGAGAGTGTGCCGAGCACCTTACAGACATTATTTCTAATCTTCATAACTCTGCAAAATCAGAGATTATTTTCCTCATCTCACAGATGAAGGACATATAGCAAGTCAGGTGCAGAGAGAGATGGAATTCATACCACTTCTTATCATGTCGATTCTTAGAGGAAGAGGTGAAAGAGATTGTGGTTGTAAGGAATCTTTTTTGGGAAAGGACAATTTGTAGACAATACCATGACAAAAACATAAGCCAACAATGTGAAAACACCAATGACTAACTGGGCAGTAGTCATCCTGCAGTTCAAAACAAAAAAGGTTAAGCCTAAGAAGTTAAAAACAAAAGCCCAAACCAACCAGCCAACCAAGTAAACAAATCCCCTTGAAACCAGCTACTTAAAAAAAAGTGACTTATGGTCATTACATTATATTAACCACAGCATTTTGGTAAAATATAGAAAACAGTCATTTTCAATATCGGTAGCATACTAGGAAACTTTTTAAGGTTATTTAGATTTTCAAGGACTTGACTTAAGTTCAACGGAAAATATGCTCATGTACAAATCACCATAGTTTATTTTTGTGATTCAATATTGTGCTGAAAATTAAACTGAGCTGAACATATGATGCAAGACACTATTATCAAGTATAGTTTATTCTATTAAATGTTGAAAAATCTTTGGGGAAATTTTCAAAAATAAATGCTCAGTTGAATTTGATCTTCCCCCTCCATTAGAGTTGTTCTATGTTTACAGTTATTTGTGAAGTCTAATTTATGGATTTTTTAAAAAGGAACTTGTTTCCATGACAGCAAAGAGTCATAAGATAGAAAAGGAAAAAAAATGGCACTACAGTAGCTACTAATCTACAATGTGTTCTAGATATACTCTTGGGGGCTTCATCTGTAGCCACTGTACAACTGTTGTTTTGTCGGGTGAGACTTGTCGCCTATGAAACAGAGAAGGCTCCTGGGGTTTCTCAACATCCTGAGCACAAGTCCATGTTTCTTGCCCTCACTGCTCCTCTTCCCTCCACCCACCGCTAACTCTCCTTAGAGTCTGTCCCCTGCCCTTTCCTCCTCTTTTCCTTCCTTCCCTCACTGCTCTTGTCACTGGTTTTCTTCTTCCTTACTCTGTGTCTTTGTCTTCTTCATAAGCCCATATGAGCTTATGACAAGCATTTTGAGTTGCTTTTTCCACAATGTGACAGACGGGTCTAACTGCATTCTACTTACTGAATCCTCTTATGATCCACATCATACACAGTTGGCTATGCTCTGACCTAAGGAATACAATTTTCTGCTTTTAAAAGTTAAACTGCCTCTTAGAGGCCAAATGACTAAATGCTGAAATTAAAAAACCCGGCTGATTCAGAAAAAATTACCTTAAAAGTAGCAAAGGCGTCTGAAGCAATATCAAATGTTGACAACTCCACATACTTAAAGAAATCTCTGAATTGATTAGAAAATAGGATGATTTTCGCAAGCGGTTCATGTCGAATACATTCTCTCAGCATAATCCCACAACGTAAGGCAATCTGTGGGGTTTCATATCTAAAGCATAAACAAGAGAGAAACAGAGAACTATGTTGTTTTATTAACAAAATAATATTAATGGTATCATTTCAATACTGCTGTTAATGGAAGCATAGATACCATTTGTCACAGTTCATTCAAACACCATTCTTTCAATACCCACTAAATATCCACAATGTGCCTGGCACTATTCCAGATGCTGGGGATAGAAGAGTAAGCAGACAAGGTCACTGCCTTCCTAGCATTCACAGTTTAGTGCAAATGTTTCTGGTGGGGGAGGAGACAGACTATAAACAATGAAAAGGTAATTTCATATACTTCAGTGCTGTGAAACTGAAGACAATAAAATAGGTACACTATAGAGTGCACTTAATTTGCTTTACTTTAGACTGAGTGGTCAGGGAAGAGGCAACGCATTCAGGCAAAGGGAACTAACTGTGCAAAGGCTCCAAGGAAAGAACCAGCAGCTTTGTAAGCCAAGGTAAGGAGTTTCATTTTTAAGTGTGATAGGAAGCCTCTGGATAGTTTAAAGAAAGCAATTAACACAGTCTATCATATGCTTTAAAAAAGATCACTCTGGCTACCGGTGGAGAATCTTGTAAAACAGGGAAGAATGAGCTGGGGAGCTAGAGTGGAAGCAGGGAGACTAGCTAGTAGGAAGAACAGAAGCTCTGCTAGAGATGATGGGGGCTTGGATTGGGGTGGCAGTAGTAGAATAGAGGACTGTGGGCAAGTCATGCATATTATTCAGGGGAAGAGTCAACAAAACTTGTAGATGTTGTAGTTGGGGTAGGGTGAGGAATAAATTTGGGGTGAGGGAAATTGAGGATTCCAGAATAATAAAATAATATTTACTTGAAATTCAGAATCAAGAATAAAATCTCTTTCCCACAATTTAGGAAATAAGCTACTTTGCAACATCAAATTTATAAATACAGTAGGGAAAATAGCAAAGAAAGGTATTTGAGAGACTTCATTAAACCAGTGTGGTATTTATTCATTTTTTCCCCATTCTTATGTGGAATAATATTCACAAATATCATCTGAATATTCCCTGAAAAACTCATATTAACATTAAATGCTAATATATTCAGATAAGCACTATTCTTTGCAGAATATTAAAAAATGCCAATTTATAGTGTTAGCAATTTCTCTTATCAGAAGAATTTGAAAATCAGCCTATTGGCATGCATGGAAGAGTTATAAGGTGGGTTTTTATTAAAAATGTTATAAAGATGGGTATGTTTTCTGAAATGTGAAGGAGAAAAACACTATCAATTTATTAATAGAGTACTTAGGAGAATATAAAATGAAGACTGTTGACCTAGAGAAAGAATCCAAGGGGAGACAATTAAAATCCAGACTTATTAGTAAGATATTTATGGACTTTCATAATTTTGCTTTAAACTTAACTTTTCAATTTCATCTCTCATCACATCCCTTAACTCCTTGGGGTACACCATTCTCACAACCTAGAATGCCCTTCTCCTTAAGTTTCCACCTCTAAGATTCTCTCTCATCTTTCAAGACTTAGTTCAAATGCCACCTCCTCCTTGAAGTGTTTCCAATCACCTACCATTCAGAATCACTCTCCCCTTCCTTCATACTCCTACAACAGCTTGTCTGTAATTCTACTTTAGCACCTTTCTCATTCGGCACTATAGTACATTGCAATTAATTGTTATAAATCTGTTTTCTTTACCTCATTACAAACAACTTAATTGCTAAGGATATGTTTTACTTATCCTGTTACCTTCTCCTCTCCTCCATATGGTGCCTGTGTCTTATTTACTGTTACCTTCCCCCATCCCTACCCCAGTCTCCGAAGAGTGCCTAGGATAATGCTTTTCACAAAGGCATATAATGAATTTAATAAACTTCAAACTCTGATTTAAATTCTTAATACTAGAGGACTCTAACGAGACACAAACTTTGGCTTAGAGAAAAAGCTGTATGATCTCTAGTCAATGTTTTCTCATTTCTTAATTCAATTGTCAAACTGAAACTATCTATAAAAAATGTTTCTGGGCTTCCCTGGTGGCGCAATGGTTGAGAGTCCGCCTGCCGATGCAGGGGACACGGGTTCGTGCCCCGGTCCGGGAAGATCCCACATGCCGTGGAGAAGCTGGGCCCGTGAGCCATAGCCGCTGAGCCTGCGCGTCCGGAGCCTGTGCTCCGCAACGGGAGAGGCCACAATAGTGAGAGGCCCACGTACGGCAAAAAAAAAAAAAAAAAGTTTCTACTCCAACTTTTGTGTATAATTAGTTCTCTTTTTTCTTTCATTTGGTGAAGTTTATTGGAACCATCTGTGATGCACTGACTATTCTTGAGAACCAAGAGAATATTTTAAAAGATGCTAAGCTGGGTCAGAACACTTGTCATTCCATCCTAGTAGTTTGTGCCCAAGAGTGGAACTGTCATTTCTCTGAGATGACAACTTCTTAAAGTTAGGAATATATTGGGATATATAAGGAAAGTCCTAATTTTCCTCAGTACCTTTAAGGAATTTATAATTCACATATATCATTTCAACCTGACTACCCTCTAGGATATTGACTTTTGATAGTTTATTGCCTACTATTTAAAGAAGTGTTCCATAAGTTAAGCCTACCTTAAGTTTCAAATCCCAAGAACATTAATATACTTAGGTTTGGTAAAGAATCAATATTTACCTCATCTATTTTATTCTACTTGTGGATAAGGGTCTCAAGGACAAAAGACCATGACAAATCACTATGTTCTCCACAACAACTAACTTAATGGCAGGTTGCTGATAAAGGTTGATCCAATGAATGTTGAATCACTGTTCTATAGAATTGAATCATATCTTCCTGCTGATTTGTAGTTTGGATCATATGGTCCGGACTATATAATTAACTGTGTCATTGTGGAGAATGCATACTATTCAAATAATAACAGTGTGTAAGATCTGTTTCAAATTTAATAAAAGCCAAAATGTAAGAGAAATGATCTCATCTAGCAGTGAGCTACAGTAAACGTTACACAAAAAAATGGTTAGAAGAAAGATCTTGTGCAAGAATATCTCAATTTAAGAACACAGATTATATTATGTAAGGAGAAAAATGACTTTTGTTGTTACTGATGGAAGAAACAAGGTCAGCCAGCACTAGGAACAGTTTTGTAAAATGCCATTCAGCAAACACTTGGCCTCTCAATATAATCAAGAAGTTTTGCTTCTAATCTAGAAACATTTGCTCACTTTAAAAATAGTGAGCTAACTCTGTCCACTGAAAAGGTCTAGAAGCAATAACAATCCAATGTCAATGAGCATCCCTAGCATCCAGATTATAGTCCCTAAGAACCATTTCTAACTAAAGGAGCAAGAGTCCTTGGTAGAAATGGCTAATTCCAGGTCTGTGTTAGAAAATGTACAAGATGGGCCAGAAAGCAAGGGAACGCCCACAAACTAATTGGGAGTGATATCAGAAGGACGTGGGTCAACTTGAAGAAACCACAGACAGATAATCAAGCAACAAAAATTTTTTTTTAAAGTACAACTATATAAGATGTATGAAAAAACACTAAGTCCACTAGTTCATAATGATACTACAGGGATACAGGGGTGAGGAGGAGGAGAGAAGAAGAGAGGAAGAAGGGGAAGAGGGAGAAAGACAGGGGGAAAGAGAGAGATAAATAAATGGACACCAATGGAAGTTCCTAGGTTAACAATTTATTACTTTCTAAACTGATAATCGAAGGAAAAGAATTAGGCATTTATTCTTCCGCTCCAGTATGGATTGTACTTTAGACTAATTAAATTGTGGTGGAAGAGGGAAAATTATTCTCTATAAAACTAGTCCAGTCAATAAATACATAAGGAATAATAAAGTTAGAAAATTACCTTTTTGTAACCCCTAATGAAATGACTGAATCAGGCAATGTTCATCAATGGATGATAAAACAATTAAGTGTAGTTGATGGGAAACTTTATAATGGATTAGGCTGCCACCATCTGAACTCACTGCTCAGTCTTAGCATTACTAAATGTATGTCTCCTGATGTGATGAAACACAAACTACACAGCACCACTTACAAAATATGACTGCCATAATAAAACTGAATCTGAATCTAATCAAGCCTTTAAATATAACCTCCAGTGAAGCAATCTGACAAACCTAGAATAAAGGAAATTATGTAGGACAACTGATTCAGTTTTTCAACAAGTCAATGGCATAAACATGGGAGAAGGTGCTGTTTTAAATGAAAAGGGACTTTAAAAAGACTTAAGTGACATTATAAGCAAATACAATAAGTGGACCTTATTAGAATTCTTGTTTGAACAAACCAACTAAAATTTGGGTGGGGGGCAATCAAGGAAATTTGAGTATGGACTGGGTATTAGTTATTAATGAATTATTAATTTTTAAGTACAAAATTACATTGTAGTTATGTAAAAATTATCTTATTTTTGAGATGCGTATTGATGTGTTTAGGGTTGATATGATGATATTACATGAGATTTGAGATTTGCTTTAAAATACTCCAGTCAAAGAAAAAAAAAAAAAAAAAGAAAAAACAAGGGAAGGGGTGTTGGGAAGATAGATGAAATAAACACAGCAAAATACTGACGGTTGTTAAGGCTAGGAGATGGGTACATGGGATTTCTTTGTACTGTCTTGTTTTGTATGTGGTTGAAAATTTTTGCAATAAAATTAAAAAAAATAAATTAGGAGAAAGTTATTATTTTAATATTGGACTTCTGGAAAATCTTCCACTGGCAACGGTTCTTTATGGATCACTGAGAGCAGTTTAGTGACCTCACTCTCAAGTCCTCTCAGTACCCTGAAACGTCATTTGCATGGGCCAGGAGAAAAGTTCGTTTGAAGTGAGAAACTCCTTTTTAATAATCTTTTCATAAAATTTGGGTTCCAAATCCTTTTACCATGTTTTGTATCCCATATCCAAATGATTCTCATTGATGGACAAGAATCAATTTCTTTCTGTCTTACATTCTTTTTTTTTTTTTTTGCGGTACGCGGGCCTCTCACTGCTGTGGCCTCTCCCGCCGCGGAGCACGGGCTCCGGACACGCAGGCTCAGCGGCCATGGCTCACGGGCCCAGCCGCTCCGCGGCGTGTGGGATCTTCCCGGACCGGGGCACGAACCCATGTTCCCTGCATCGGCAGGCGGACTCTCAACCACTGTGCCACCAGGGAAGCCCTGTCTTACATTCTTTATGGTTAGACTTAGGTCCAGTATAGCATGTTACTATCATACCCCTAAATGACATCATTTTTTTTATTTCTTTCTTTTTTTTCTTTTTCTTTTTTTATTATTATTTTTATTGGAGTAGAGTTGATTTACAATGTTGTTAGTTTCTGTGTTACAGCAAAGTGAATCAGTTATACATACACATATAACCACTCCTTTTTAGATTCTTTTCCCACATAGGTCATTACAGAGTATTGAGTAAAGTTCCCTGTGCTGCACAGTAGTTTCTTATTAGTTATCATTTTATATATAGTAGTGGCAAAGCACTTAGTTCTGTTGAGACATGTTCTTACTAACATATTTAAAGAATTGAGATAATTTCAAAGAGCAATTCAACTAACAGAATAATGCTGACCTCCATCTTGAGCCATATTCATCATCTGACTCCACTGTCTAATCTTTTTTTTTTTGCATTTCTTCTCTTTTTTTAAATTTTTTAGATTTTTATTGGAGTATAGCTGCTTTACAATGTTGTATTAGTTTCTACTGTACAGCAAAGTGAATCAGCTATACATATAAATATATCCTCTCTTTTTTGGATTTCCTTCCCATTTAGGTCACCAGAGAGCATTGAGTAGACTTCCCTGTGCTACACAGTAGGTTCTCATTAGTTATCTATTTTATACATAGTATCAATAGTGTATATATGTCAATCCCAATCTCCCAATTCATCCACACCCTCCTTGCCCCCTTGGTATCCATATGTTTGTTCTCTACGCCTGTTCTGCTTTGTAAATAAGATTGTCTATACCAATCTTTTCAGATTCTACATATATGTGTTAATATACAATATTTGTTTTTCTCTTTCTGACTTACTTCACTCTGTATGACAGACTCTAGGTCCATCCACGTCCCTACAAATGATCCAATTTCGTTCCTTTTTATGGCTGAGTAATATTCCATTGTATATATGTACCATATCTTCTTTATCCATTCCTCTGTGGATGGACATTTAGGTTGTTTCCATGTCCTGGCTATTGTAAATAGTGCTGCAATGAACACTGGGGTGCACGTGTCTTTTTGAATTATGGTTTTCTCTGGGTATATACCCAGTAGTGGAATTGCTGGGTCACATGGTAGTTCTATTTTTAATTTTTTAGGGAACCTCCGTACTATTCTCCACAGTGGCTGTTATCGATTTACATTCCCACCAACAGTGCAGGAGGGTTCCCTTTTCTCTACACCCTGTCCAGCATTTATTGTTTGTAGATTTTTTGATGATGCCATTCTGATTGGTGTGAGGTGATACCTCATTGTAGTTTTGATTTGCATTTCTCTAATAATTAGTGATGTTGAGCAGCTTTTCATGTGTTTGTTGGCATTCTGTATGTCTTCTTTGGAGAAATGTCTATTTAGCTCTTCTGCCCATTTTTTGACTGGGTTGTTTGTTTTTTTGGTATTGAACTTCATGAGCTGTTTGAATATTTTGGAGATTAATCCTTTGTCAGTTGCTTTGTCTGCAAATATTTTCTCCCATTCTGAAGGTTGTCTTTTTATCTTGTTTATGGTTTCCTTTGCTGTGCAAAAGCTTTTAAGTTTAATTAGGTCCCATTTGTTTACCTAAATGACACCACTGCTTGATGTCTGAATGCACCAATCAAATTATGTCTCCAGTTTTCAAGCAACTTTACAAGAGATAATTCAGTAAAAATGCTGATCTTTAACAAAGAGCTAAACCTCTAGCATTTCACGCTAACCTAGAAAATGGTAATGGGTAAAGCTGATTCAGGTGCAATGGTTCCTCCGTTCAGGGCTTCTTGTCTACTGTGTCCTCAGGGTCTTCTATAATTATCTCTCCCTTCTTATCTGAAGGGCTTCAAATCTTATTAAGGACATATTAATGGTTAAGAAGATGGGATTTAGAATCAGATCTGGATTGAAAAATTGGCTCTGTTACTTATTAGCTGTATTTATAACCTTGAGCAATAGCCTTACTCTAAGTTTCAATTTCCTCATCTGTAAAATGGTAAGGATAATACCTAGTCCTCATAGTATTGTTAGAAGGATTAAATGAAATAACATAAGACGTTGAATGTAATACCTGGCACACAGCAAACACTCAATAAATGGTATCTATAAAACAGGATGTGAAGCAATGAGTTTAAAATTTGGGTTAAAAAATAAAAGAAAAATCATTATAATATAGAATAAAAACCAGAGGAGTCATCACCAAATTGTTGATAATGGTTTCTTTGGGAAGGATTATGGTATGCACTCCCTTTCTATACTATAGATTTCTAAAATGTTTGAATTTTAAAAATTTATTTTTATTGATGTATAGTTGAATTACAATATTGTGTTAAAATGTCTGAATTTTTAAACAATAAACATGTATTACTTTGAATCAGAAAAAATAAAATATTTTTAAAATATCTACTCTTACACAACATTGTAAAGCAATTATACTCCAATGAAGATATAAAAAAGAAAATAAAAATATCTACTCCTCTTCATCCCCAATATCACCACTAAAGTTCTGGCCCTAATTATCCCTTCCTTGGACTCTTCCAAGCTGGAATCTCAGACCCCCAATTCTCCAAGCCATTTTCTATATTGCCACCAGAACTCATCACATCCAGTCCCTGGATGGTTCCATGTTGCCTTTAGAATAACATTCAGATACCTTGGTAGGACTGAAAGACTTATGAAAGACTCTTCATAACTTGGTCTTAGCCCTTCCAGCTTTAGCCTCATCCCTACTTTCCATTCACACTAGGTTCCAGCTGCAACAGAATTCTTGTCATCCTCCAAACACATTGTGCAATTTGATGCCTCTGTGGCTTTGCATGGGAGGTACCTAATCCTTCTAGTCTGTGTCTATTTGGATTTTTCTACTCTAAGACCTGCTTCACTTTTGACATCTCAAGCAGAGGTGATGGCTTTCTTCATCTGTGCTCCCACAGAATATACTGGTAAAGAAACAACAATGATTTGTAATGAGTTATCTCAGCTCACTGTAGACTATAACTGCTTGAAGACTGGAAAGCTGGATGTTGTTCTGAGAGCACAGATTCTGGAGTCAGACTACTAGAGTTTAAAGCATACCGGCTATGTGACTTTGGACAAGTTACTTAACCTCTCTGGGCTGCAGTATCCTCTTCTATAAAATGGGTATAATAAAAATAACAACAACAAAAACAACAATAACTACCCACAGGACTATTATATAAATACAAAGTAGGGCCTGACATATACTAAGTACTATGTTAACTACTACAATTACTATACTTACTATTTTAGTGCTATTATTACTATTATTATTGTAGACCCCTAATAAATGAACTAACAAGCAGTTTTAGCCTTACAAACTAAACTAATTATTAACTTTTCAGAAGATATAGAAAGATGTTTTATAAAACTTTCCTGATGAATCAGATTTGAGGGAGTTATGCTTAAAATAAACAATTCCTATTTTTCTATTGTGTGCTATAATTACATGAAAATGGAGTCTTAGAAATCTGTATATTGAGAAAGTGGTTTTTAAATTAAATGACTCAAAATTACTTTTTCCACATAGAAAATAAATGAAAGCTAAGTTTTTTCTTAAATACAGAAAAAATGACATATAATTATTATAAATTATCCATTACAATAGGATTCCTGGTAAAAATACAGGTGATTAATGAATAGAAGAGTTCATATTTGAAATATAAGGAAAATTTCTACTTACATCAATTTAATAGTTTGTTCAGAAACTGAGTGATCTTTTGCATCCACTAATTTGTAAAAGAATAGTAGTCATTTGAATTCATCATAAAGTTCACCACCAAATAGGATAGAGACACATTTTCAAATAATTAAAGATATAATAAAGATGTACTGATTATTCATACTCAGTAAATTTTATATGTAATCATAATTGCAAAAGTGCCAACGCCCCACATGTTTTATAGAATCACATATAAATAAATATAATCTAGTAGGAAAAAGTTATTAAAAGAGGTTCCAACCTTTATCATTTGTCTCTCAAAATTATTGATTTATAACTTACAGCACCACTTTTCAAACTCCCTTCCCTCCTCTAATTTACTCTGCAGCTACTTTGGAGCCTCCCACTAGTAAACCTCCAAAACCCTCTCCTGATAGTAGTGGGTTTTCTCCCTCTGATTCCTTCCTCCTCATCTCTAAGTCTTGTTTGTGCCAGTGGACATAACCTTCTAGCTTAGTCTAATTCCCCTGCCTGGCTTCCCAACACTAGGTTTTTTTTCTCAACTCTCTCTAGTGAAAAAGGGGAAGGGGTGGGAGAAATATAGGGGACAATTACACATTAATGAATCCTGTGCACATCACAAATAATAAAGGCTCACTACAGATCTGTAATATGTTCCAGCAGATAAATTATTAATGAATAACAATTAGAATTAGTTGTTTATCTTGTCTCATTATTTCTAGAAAGGGAAAATAAAGTTATATTCTCCAACATAAGTTGTAATTCTTCACCAACTTAATTAAAAAAATAAATATCCCTTTATGATAAATTTTCACATCTTCTACAAGGCATATATAATGTGTGAATGTATAAAATGTATATACATTCTATCATATATAAAAGGAACGAAAAAATTACCCTACAACCATACTTTATAATTTATTGGATTGCTTTTATCTGAATTCTTAAAGCTTAACAGTAATAATTTTCATGTGTTTATAATTTCCTTGGTAAGAAGACACTAAATTCATATCTTTAGCAGAGCCACTTGTATCTGGTGCAGCTCTTTCACAAAATAAATACAAGGCAGTTGCCATCACCTGACTGCTATTCAGTGACAGCAGCTACATGAAGGAGATCCTCCAAACAAATAATTCCCAGTCCAGGAATGAAGTCCCTGGAGTTGCGTGTATCCTTCACATAATGACCCCACAGTGGAAGATACTGTTTTAGAACATCCACACAATTTCTCTTCCACATCAGCTGACGGGCTCTCCAATATATTTTTAGGACAACACATTTTAGCATTCTCAAGGGATCATTTATTTACAAACTAACTTTAAATGATTATTAATTTATCTTCACTTCCTGAAACACAAATCTGATATTCTTCTTCCAAAACTCCCCAATGACTCCCCATTTCCTACAGGATAATGTCAAATGCTTTAGCTTAACATTGTAGAATCTCCAGAAGGGGGTACAAATTGATCATTCCAGCCTTATCCACCAATGACCAGCTGGGCAGATCATAACCCATTACATCTTGTAGATCTTATCTGAGGTAGAAAAAAACACTTCCCTTTATAATATTATTCTGACACTTGGGTATGGTCTTAATTGTATTTGTTTAAAATTGCACCTATATCTCAATGTGAACTGCAGCTCTTAAGAGGAATAAGGATAATAATTTTTTAGACTAGTAGTTACTGAGTACTGAGTACCATGTGCTTGGTACTACGCTCTGCAAGAACTACCTCACTAAAGACTCAAAATGACATATTGAAGTAGGTATTATTATTGTCTTCATATTACAATGAGGAAATCAAGACTTAAGGAAGTTAGGTAACTTGCCCAAGGTCTTAGCAAGTAAATAGCAGAACCCTGACTGAACACACAGGTCGGTCTGACAATGCATAGTCAAAGGCATATAACACAACATTATTTTAGTGCAAAGGTAATATTACAAATTTTACTCTTATTTTATAGATAAGAAAACTGAGGCTTGGAAAAGTGCAGTGACTTGCCCAAAGTCGCAGAACTAAGAAGTGTAAGAGACAAGAAACAGAAATAATCAGAGAGCAAAAAAAGAGCTCTTATAAATTAAAAATAGGGCCGCTGAAAGGAAAATTCAGTAGGGTTTATCTTCAATGGAAGATACAATTAAGAACATCTCCTGGGTAAGCTGGGACGAAGTGAGAGAGTGGCATGGACTTATATATACTACCAAATGTAAAATAGATGGCTAGTGGGAAGCAGCCACATAGTACAGGGAGATCAGCTCAGTGCTTTGTGACCACCTAGAGGGGTAGGATAAGGAGGGTGGGAGGGAGACACAAGTGGGAGGAGATAATGGGGATATATATATGTATAGCTGATTCACTTTGTTATAAAGCAGAAACTAACACACCATTGTAAAGCAATTACACTCCAATAAAGATGTTAAAAAAAAAAAGAACATCTTCTGACAAGTAAAACAAAAAGACAAAGAAACAGAAAATAGGAGAGATATGAAATCAATCTCAGAGATTTAACTTTGACTAATAGGAGAATGAGAAAGTGAGAACAGAGAATATAGAAGGGAATAAATTTTCAAAGAAACAGTATGTGGCAGAGAATGTTAACTGTCCACAGAAATCCCTTCTCCTCTTCTTCCCGGGCACTAACTACATTTCTCAGGTTTCCTTAAGAATTAAGAGGTCAAGTGACTAAGTGCTCTCAAATGGAATGTGACTGCGAGTAATGCAAGCCATTTCCAGGCCTGGCTCATAAATTCTCCCAAGTATTTTTGCCTTCTTGTGGGCTGAAATGGCAATCAACAAAGTGATCTTAGGAACCACATGTTGAAGGAACCCCTGCTGAACTAGAACATCTGTTCTTCTCTATTATGAGAGAAATAAATTTATCTTGTAGTTGGCCACTCTATTTTGGGGTCCATTTGTTATAAAGCTTAAGGTTTGTTATAAGTTTAGCCTACCCTAACTAATGCATGATACAAGTATATTTCCCTTTCCAGAACTGAAAGACTTAATTCTCCAGTAAAAACAATATTTCGCACTAAAAAACAAAGTAATTATAGTATACTACTTTGTTCAACAATGAATAATAATTACATAGCTATAATAATATAAATATGACTAATAAAATTAAAAATTGTGATAAAGTATATTGGGAGGGTTAAGAGAAGGAAAATGGAGTAACAGTGGTGGTGGAAATACTAAATTGTCATCTAGTCTATGAGAAGGTTAAAAGATATTTTTTAACATTGGTAAATCAGAAGTTAGTATTGATAATATAGAGGTAAATACCAGATGAACAAATAAAAAAGATGAAAGTGGTTGTCTTTGGGCAATGGGACTGAGGAATAGAGAAGGAAGAGGCAAAGAGCTGATGTTTGTTGATATTTCTGATTTTTAAACTATGTGGTATGTATTATTTTGATACAATAAAATGTTTTAAAATGTACAAGAAAGGATTTGGGAATTGAACACAGATGAGATGGACTAGAAGAGCATGCTAGATTCAAGATGGTAAAGTAGAAAGATAGAGAAGGGGAGACAAAAGATAGTCTGCTATCCCCAAGCCTTTCTACATCCATATTTCTGGTTTTAGGAGTTGGAGTAGCCTCAAAATGCCCAAGAAACATTTGTAAATGAGTATACATAAAAAGTAATAATCAGGAATTCTATTATCTGACCAGACTTTAGTTTTTTGGCTGCCCTGTGTTCCCATATACATACAGTGATATTTATTCTATCCTCACGTGGAAGCATGTCACCATAGTATTTGCTAGCCATTGAAAGGATATCGTGTGTGTGTGTGTGTGTGTGTGTGTGTGTATTTGTGTAAGGAGGGGATTCAGTCTTAGGCAAAGAGGCTAAGTGGGCAGCCAGAAAAAGGGCAGATTGGAAAGCACAAGCAATAATGTAATAGGAAGAGATAACAGGAAACTGGAGGAAAGAGAGGCAGTAAATGGAAGGGAATTTATTTAGAAAGGATTTTGCTGCAGCCTGAGTAATCCCAGAGACATAGATTTGGAGGGCTAACTTCAAGCATGGCAAATATGAATCCAAAAGGGATCGTTTTCTCAAATGAGGCTAATGCTATATATTACTTTTTTTTAAATATATATATTACTTTTAACAACTTTTCTAAACTCAAACCTACTTTAAAGGAAAGCACGCACCTACCCTTTGAGGAGCATAAATAGGATATGAGGATGAGCACTAATGTACTCCACAGTAGGACTCCGAGTGCCTATCTGTCGTCTCAGGATGTTGTTAAATATCTGGGTCACATCTTTTTTTCCCTGTTAAAGAAACAACCAACCATTAAGTTGTATACTTTAAATGGGTGAATTGCATGGCATGTGAACTATTTCAAAAGCTGTTTACACACACACACACACACACACACACACACACTCATTCTATTTAATATGACAGAGTATTTTCTCACCTGAGATTGTGAATCTTTGACTTAATTTGTCTAATGAGAGGTACAAAATATATAAACAACAAAAAAAATCAAGATCAAATAAAATCAATGCCCTACACATATAGTAAGCATTTCAAATTGTTAAATGCATGAAGTACAGTCAAAGCTTGTGTCTCAAGGCTTTCTGATTTCTCATTTTTATAGTAATAAAACCAAAGGTTAAGGACCACTTTTTAATGAGGGCCAGGGAACAGAAAAGGATCTTTAAGGGATGGAAATTTTCAAAAACTTAGGACCATAAAATGGCTCATTGAGAAGCTGATCCTGGAGTGCTTATTTTGCTTATTTTTTAAAAAACGTATCAAGAAATAATCATTAGAGATTAAATTATCACAGTAGGAAGTTTTCTTCTTCTTTTTTTTTTTTTTTGCAGTACGCGGGCCTCTCACTGTTGTGGCCTCTCATGGCTCACGGGCCCAGCCGTTTCGTGGCATGTGGGATCTTCCCGGACCGGGGCAAGAACCCGTGTCCCCTGCATCAGCAGGCGGACTCTCAACCACTGCGCCACCAGGGAAGCCCTTCTTTTTTTTTTTAAAACATCTTTATTGGAGTATAATTGCTTTTCAATGTTGTGTTAGTTTCTGCTGTATAACAAGGTGAATCAGCTATACATATACATATACCCCCATATCCCCTCCCTCTTGCATCTCCCTCCCACCCTCCCTAGGAAGTTTTCTGTTTCTTTGAGCTGCTTTCTAATTCAAACTGAACAGTTGACTTTGCATCCACCCTATTTTCACAAGGCACACCTGCCTTTAAAATGAATGCATCAACTCTTATATGCAATACATTTTCATCCTTTGATCTCTTATCACATTGTGTTTCAAAACATCAAAGAGTCTAAAGCTGTGTCTTGAATAGTGGCCAAACATCAAAAAACACAGCTCTGAGTTTGATCCTGAGCCCTCAAATCAGAAATCTTGCAATCTCAGCCATAACTCTTTGTTTTTTAACCTCATAAGAATATGCTGAAGTATTTTTTTTCTGTCAGCAATTTTAAGGCTTAAAGGATTAGACAAAAATTTATGGCTATAAAGTAATGAGATTTTCTTTCAAACAATTTTAACCCAAAGGTCTGTCTTCTAACTAGCCGTTATTCACATAACAGCAGGATCCTCCAGTACTTTCCTCACCCCAATGGACCACTTTCCTCCTGATTCCTGAAGAAGAAAATGGGTTTGCCACACAGATTCCTGAGTCAGTCTGTGCTACCCAATCTAAACCAATGCCTTGGGCCACCATCACTGTTGTCAGCTCTGGATTTCAAATCCCTGCTCCTAGCTCCTCTCAGCCCTTGTTCATTGTTTTGCCTTCTACAACTAGTTATTTTCTCAACTACTTATTTTATATACTGTTTATCCAAATATAGAAAACCGCCTCTTCTCCTTCGTTTGACATATACTAATAGTTATTAGTACATAGTCCTTTTATCAAGGGTTTAAGGGTAACAAAGGGTAATTATAGCACAGTGCAGAAACAACTTCAAATTGAATCCTACACATCATAATTAAAGATTATTAAAGATTCCTCAGCATTCCTGATCATTTTTTTCCTTAAGCCCCTTCCTCTGTCATGGCTCTGGAGCCTTCTCTCTCCCTTACTCCAAACCCTTCTCCTATCTCTCTTCTATTTCCTACTCCTATCAAATTTAGCCAAAGAGATGGCATTTCTCAAATTTCTGTTATTTTACTCTGCAAAGGGAATCTAAGCTCTTTTCTTTCAGTCTTTTTCCTTCCAAACATTGCCTAGAGACCTCAACTTTCACAACTAACAAAAAAGCCCATGTAGGTGTCTTCTAAACAAAAGTTCTTTTTTTTTTTTTTCTGTAAGGAATGCTCCATCCTTTTAGGTTATCTGGCAAAAGCTGCAGCCCTTCTGTAAAGTAATAATTTTCCTTTCCTGTTATAAAAATATACTAAAGATTTTACAGTCAAATGACTGTTTTACTCTTCAAAGAAGCCCCAGGAGAGGCTATTCACTTACTGAAGTATTATCATTATTCTTGAATTATGCTCTACACATTTACTAATTCTTTAAGAAAAGTGGCTTACTGCTGTGCTTCAGGACATCTTCCTTTATTCCAATTCCCTTACCTCTGCTTCTATTTCTCATTCTCATACCTACATTGATTCATTCATCCAACCAATGGATATGTAACTAGGCATGGGAAATGCAGTCCTAGTACTCAAGATACTCTCAATCCAGAAGGAGCTGTACCAGGGCTACCCAAGAACCAAGAGATGAGGAGGGTGGGGTTCTTCTGTGTGATTAGACTGAGTTTTGAAGTTAGGGGGAGTTTTATCAAATGGTCACTAGTTTATATGGATACTTTAAGCTTGAGAAGGAAAGTTGCTGCCTGTGGGCTGATTATTCATGCTTCCAGTCCATAGAAATACACAGCACATTTCTGCAAGCGGGCTCATAATGCTAGTAATGGTGCATCCTTCCTGAAAATACTATGAGTATATAGTTGGTGGAATGCTTAAAACTGAACCATTTTCAATTTTAACTGTTTTTCATTCATTCATTCAACCAAGAAGTATTTATAAGTATTTATTTTCTATGTGTTTGATTGAGGAGGACAGCTTCACCTACTGAATATCACATTCATTTATAACTATGTTCTAGGCATCAACTAAATGAACAAAGTCAAGAACCGTCTGGTCAATTACTCCTCAATAAAGCTGAAAAAAAGAACTGTCTGCAATTATCATGATAATAGACCTTCATAATGATAGTATTGAGTCATCAGTAAAAAATTATTACATCTAGTATATAATTTTGGAGGAGAGGCAAGTATACAATGCATGTTATAAAGAAAATGTAAAGTAATCCACAAAAGTAATCTACTTAACCTTCTTCATTTGAAGAGTTAATCTTTAGCTACACGGAAAATGCACATATTCAGAAAGATAATTTTTTCCCCAAGGATTCCAGAGAATAAAAGTTTACTCTACTTGATAATGTATAAGTCAATTTTTAGGCAATTGAATGTCTTAATCCCCAAATAATTTTTAAGTAAACTTCTCTATATTTATTTCCAGTATACCATGTAAAATAAGGGAAATTTGCACAAGTGTTTCTTACTGTTCCTCTTTTGTTTTCTAAGCCAAAGCTGCACAAAGTTGTGAGGCACCCAAAGTTTTTCTCTGGTCTACTCCCATCTCCCCAATTCTTGGAGAGCACTTTGAACCTATGCTATTCTGTGGTCACTCAAGGCTTCTCCAGGTCACTGGACCTGATGACATCTCATCCCTGACTCATTCTTCAAAACATAACCAACATTGGTCATATTCCTTCCAGCATCCCATTGCAAATTAAGCTAATCTCATATACTAACTCAAGCTAACATATTAATTAGTGATGATAATAGCTTAATACATTGCTGCTTTCAGGGAAATGTGCAAAACAAGGGGAGATTTATAGAAATATAATACCGTATTCTAAGAGCAGGGAGTTTCCCAGTTATGGTCACTCACCAACTAAATTTAAAACTAAAATAATAAACAAAGAAACAAACATCAAAGGTTATAACAAAAATAAACCAGCTTACATTTACCTTAAGTTTGAGAAAGAGAGAAGATGAAAATATACTATCTGACATCTGTATATATTTGCACGTGCATTTAGTGTTCTTCCATAACATGTACATGTATATATATTTTACTTTGTTTAATATTTAAAAACAATGATATAAGTTCATATTATTCCTATTTTATAGATGAGAAAGTTTAGTCTCAAAGAGGTTATGATACTATCGAATGGCAGAGCGGGGACTCTATAAACAATCCTAAATCCAAGTCAAGTGTTTTTCCACTATGCACAGCTCCTACAAATGTCCATAATACCTCATTTTAAACTAAATTTAAAAAACATGAAAGTATATAAACACAATGATAAAACTACACTTTAATTCCACATATGCCAGGTTTAAAAAGGAAATGGGGAGTAAGATGGGAAGCGAGAGTGACAAGCCAGGCAAGAGGAAAAAGTAGGAAAGGAGACTATTGAGCAGAAAATGTCAAGGTTAGAGAAACAGATAAGAGAGGGAAGGAAAGAAAAAAACAGGTGTTTCTGAAAGGAAGGCTGAGTTGAAGTCTGGGCCCTGAGAGGCCCTCAGTCAGTGTAGTTTCTAGTCAACACACCTGACTTCACATCTCCAGAGCAGTCTTGCCCTGCATTCCTCCTCCTCTGCTCCAGTCTGCCAAAATCTTCCCCTATCTAAGCCATCCAGAGAGCTGTGGGCTAGTATTTCCACAGATCCCCAGAGCCCTGACCTTATCTTGGTCTAATCACTGTAATGAGTTTCTTTTAACTTCCTTGGTGACAAAACTAAAAGCAATTTACTTCAGAAATCTCCATTCTCTTCTATCTTTGAGAATTAATGGAGATCCAAGCACTTACCTGAGAGTATCAAAAGCCTGATAGTAGTAACAAAACAACAAACAAATCAAAACCAAGACTTCCATCATTGAAATGTGCCTTACATATATATATTTCATTGAAAAACCACTGTTCTAAGTTAGATATACCATAGATAATAAAATGCTTACACATATTCACCACTTATGTTTCTAGGTGTTGTTTTATTATTTAGGTAATTAGGTATAATTGCTTTCAAAATCAGATAAATATCCTATATTAGTAGCATTTAACAGACTTCTTAAATCATTGGTATAAATATTTCAATTAAAGAAACAGGTCTGGAGACAGTAAGTTTGAATCTCAGCTTAGTAACTGAGATGACTTAGGGGAAATTACTTAATATCTTTGAACTTTAGGGTCTTCACCTGTAAAACAAGACATAATATAGTACCAATCATATATAGGTTGCTTTAAGAATTAAATGAGTGCTTGGAAACTGTACAACATGCAGTAAGCACTCAACAAATGTTATCTATTATTATTATTATTACTGACCAGTAACTTTCTTACTTAGCTGCATAAAACTTAATTCCAGTATACCTTTTGCTTTTTTAAAAAAACGATTAAGATGATTTTAGAACTTTCAGGGGAAAATGGGATTTTAAATAATATATAAACAGTAATAATAAAAAATTACAGTCAAATATTGGTATGTATATAAATATCGAAAAGCAGAATTGTCATCCTTTTGCAGATAGTTTACCTCAAAGTCTATCAGCTGTAGGTCGGCTATCAGTGTCACCAGCAGCCCACTATTGTAGAGTTCTTGGGCTAGCTGAGCCACAGCTTCTGTTGGGGGCTCCTTGTCACTTGTCCCACACAGAATTTCTTTCATTGCTTGCAGTGATTTCGACACTTCTTCTGAAGCCTAGTGACCAAAATGTATGCTAATAGTTGAGTAATAAAAATTTTCAGGTTATAAACAAACAAACAAAAACCACTTATTGAGCCCTGCTTATTTATGATTAAAGAACTCTGTACAGTTACAAATGAAAACCATTCAGTATGCACTGCGTTTTTTATTTCAGAAAATGTTAATAAAGTTAATTTATAAAAGACAGATCTTTAGTATTTCTACTTAGTTAGAATAATTGAAATGATCTTCCTTTATTTTAAAAAAATTTTTTAAAATTAAAAAAAAATGTTTTTACTTTTTGGCTGCACTGTGCAGCATGTGGGATCTTAGTTCTCTGACCAGGATCGAACCCACACCCCCTGCAGTGGAAGTGTGGAGTCTTAACCACTGGACAGCCAGGGAAGTCCCCATGAACTTCCTTAAATCATACTCATACTGAACTTTACTAGTAATTAATTATAAATTTAACTTGTAAATTAAATTCAGTCCATTTTGAAGACTTATCAGTAGCTAGTAGTCTTTATTTAAATTATTTGTTAATGTTTTTCAACAAATCCCTATTATTCTGTTTTTTTTTAATGGAGTAGGTACAAAATCATATATTGTCAAAACCCATAACCTTTGTCAGTCCACTGATCCCTCACACATAACCATTATCTTTTTGTTATCTATGAAACTTAAAAAAAAAAGCAAAAATTCTCACTACATTTTTTTAAATGTCCTCATATTTTATGTTACTTTGCTTTTATTAATTCTTTAAAAAATTTTTTTAAATTAATTTATTTTATTTTAGGCTGTGTTGGCTCTTTGTTGCTGTTCACGGGCTTTTCTCTAGTTGCAGCTAGCGGGGGCTAATCTTCGTTGTGGTGCGCGGGCTTCTCATTGTGGTGGCTTCTCTTGTTGTGGAGCATGGGTTCCAGGCGTGCGGGCTTCAGTAGTTGCGGCTCTCGGGCTCTAGAGTGCAGGCTCAGTAGCTGTGGCGCATGGGCTCAGTTGCTCCGTGGCATGTGGGATCTTCCCAGACCAGGGCTCGAACCCATGTCCCCTGCATTGGCAGGGAGATTCTTAGCCACTGTGCCACCAGGGAAGCCCTCATTGCATTTTAAAGAATAATAGGAGAATACATAGAGGTAGAAAGTACATTAGTGAGTATTAGGGCCTGGGTAAGGGAGAAGGAGGTGCTGAAAATGTTCTGAAATTAGATAGTGGTGATGGTCACACAATCTTGTGAATAAACTAATAACCACTGAATTGTACACTTTAAAATGGTGGATTATATGGTATCTTAATTATATGCAATAGAAAAATTTTTTAAAAACAGATGAAGATAAATAAATAAATAAAGCATGGGATACCAAAAAAAAAAAAAAAAAAAAAAAAAAAAAAAAAAAAAAAAAAAAAAAAA
>RJWK010021023.1:0-31012 GCA_004363435.1 Platanista minor | reverse complement strand
CTCCTCTCCTCTCCTCTTCTCCCTACACATCCTCTTGCACTTCTCTAAATAGGTGATATCATTCAGTTCCACTGGCTTAAAGCCCCCGACAGATTAATGACTCTCCTGCTTAACCTTCAGCCCTAAAGCTCCAGATTCATTCATCTCTACCTAGATGTCTCAAGGCTATTTCAAACCTAATAAGTCCAAGATGGAAATTTTGGTCTCCAAATCACCAGTCAGAACTGTGGTATCCCCAGTCTTTCTCATCTGTGTAAATGGTACCATCATGTGCTCAATTTGCACAAGCCCCAAACACAAGAGCCATCCTAGATTTCTTCCCCTCATTCACTCATCCCCATATCTTATTCACCATAAAGTCTGAAAGTTCTACCTCTAAAATTCATCTTAAATTTCCCTATTTCTTATTCTTACTTGTACCTCCTACCCCCTCCCCCATACATACATTCCATTTAGGAACTACAGTAACCCTTTTTTTTAAAAAATAGATTTTATTTTATTTTGAGAAGTTTTAGTTTCACAGCACAGTTGAGTGGAAGGTACAGAGATTTTCTATATACGTCCTGCCTCCGCACATGCACAGCCTCCCCCATTATCAAATCTCTGACATGAGTGTTACCTTTGCTATAATCTATAAACCTACACTGACATACAATTTTCACCCGGGGTCCATAATTTACCTTAGGGTTTTCTCTGGGTGTTGTACATTCTGTGGGTTTGGACAGTTGTCCAATGACGTGTATCCACCATTATAGCGTGATACAGAGTAGTTTCATGGCCCTAAAAATCCTCTGTGTTTTGCCTATTGATCCCTCCTTCTCCTCTGTCTCCTAGCAACTGGTGATCTTTTTTACTCTCTCCATAATTTTGTCTTTTCCAGAATGTCATATAGTTGGAATCATATAGTATACAGCCTTTTCAGATTGACTTCTTTTACTTAGTAATAATGCATTTAAGGTTCCTCCGTGTCTGTTCATGGCCTGTTACCTCATTTCTTTTTATTGCTCAGTAATATTTCATTGGATGGATAGAGCACAGTTTATTCATTTACCTACTGGAGGACATCCTGGTTGCTTCCAAATTTGGGCAATTATGAATAAGGCGGCTACAAAATCTACGTGCAGGTTTTTGTGTGGAGATAATTTTTTAACTCATTTGGGTAAGTTACGTGGTTGCTGGATTGTATGGAAAGAGTGTGGGGAATAAAATACCTGGGAACATAATATTGAATAATTAATGGATAATTTAAAATTGAAAGAGTATGTTTAGTTCTGTAAGAAACTGCCAAACCGTTTTACAAAGTGGCTGTACTATTTTGCATTCCCTCCATCAGCAAATGAGCATTCCTTTTGCTCCACAGCCTCACCGGCATTTGGTGTTGTCTGTGTTCTTCATTTTGGCTGTCCTAATAGGAGTGTAGTGATATCTTGTTTCTTTTAATTTGTATTTCCCTAATGACATATGGTGTGGAGCATCTTTTCCACAGTAACCTTTTAACAAAGTTATTTCCCTCCTTAAAACTCAAGACTGACTCCCTAGTGCTTTTAAAAAACACTGTCCCATGGCCTGGATGGCCTGCATGATACAGTACATGTATAGCTGACTCATCATGTATTGGGTATATAGTGATGCTATAACAAATTACCACAAACTACACAAACTTAAAAAGCACTGCTTAAAACACAAATTTATTATTTTAGGGTTCTGTAGGTCAGAAGTTCAACCTGGCTCCCTCTGGGATAAGATCCAATGTGTCCCTGGGGCTGTGCTCCTTTAAAGGTTCAAGGGAAGGACCTATCTTCTTTTTCTTTAAGGTGTTGGCACAATTCAGTTCTACGCAGTTGAGGACTGGTGTCTATTTCCTTGACGGTTCCCAACCTGGGGCCACCCTTAGCCTCTAGAGGCCTCTCTCTAGTCCTTGCACATGGGCCCTTACATCTCAGAACCAGCAATAGAGCATCTTATCCTTTTCAGGCTACTATCTCTCTGATCTTCCTTATGTAGTCACATTTCTCTTTGTCTGCAGCCTGTGAGGTTCTCTGCTTTTAAGGACTTGAGCGATCAAATTGAGTCCACCTACATAACCCAGGGAAATTTCTCCTGTCTCAAGATCTGTACCCTTAATGGTATCCACAAAATCCCTTTTGCCATGGGTTCACAGCTTCCAGAGAACATAAGAATATTTGAAGTGCCGTCAGATCTGCCTACCATACATCTCATATTACCTTGATCACCACCCTCCAGCAGCAGATCATGAAACTACATTTACTTTTCTTCTCTAATACTAGACCTTTTGTTTTAGCACAAGGAGTTAGTGGGCTACTGATTTTGAAACAGAATCACGTAAACAAAGAGAGAGTATTACTACTGAGAGAGGATGAGAGCAACAATCATTTTTCAGACAAATTTGTTTTAAATTATATTTTTCTGAGTCCTAAAGATTTCTTTCCCATCTGATGTTAAGCTATTAAGTGTCAATCTTGATCTGTTTGCATGGAGAGTGAGCAAATATATATTGCATAATTGTTAGCTAGCAAACCAGCAGAGCATATAGAATAGAGCCAGTGGTGTGACAGCTCTCCTGTTCTGGTGAAACTCCACAGATATCCATCACCTGGTGTTTGAAGATGCAATACAGCTCTTAGAAATGTCGTTGCTGAAGCACCTGACAAAGCATTAATCTCCAATATATACAAGCAGCTCATGCAGCTCAATATCAAAAAAACAAATAACCCAATCCAAAAATGGGCAGAAGACCTAAACAGACATTTCTCCAAAGAAGATATACAGATTGCCAACAAACACATGAAAGGATGCTCAACATCACTAATCATTAGAGAAATACAAATCAAAACTACAATGAGGTACCACCTCACACCGGTCAGAATGGCCATCATCAAAAAAATCTACAAACAATAAATGCTTGAGAGGGTGTGGAGAAAAGGGAACCCTCTTGCACTGTTGGTGAGAATGTAAATTGTTACAGCCACTATGGAGAACAGTATGGAGGTTCCTTAAAAAACTAAAAATAGAACTACCATATGACCCAGCAATCCCACTACTGAGCATATGCCCTGAGAAAACCATACCTCAAAAAGAGTCAAGTACCACAATGTTCATTGCAGCTCTATTTACAATAGCCAGGACATGGAAGCAACCTAAGTGTCCATCATCGGGTGAATGGATAAAGAAGATGTGGCACATATATGCAATGGAATACAGCTCAGCCATAAAAAGAAACGAAATGGAGTTATTTGTAGTGAGGTGGATGGACCTAGAACCTGTCATACAGAGTCCGAAAGAGAAAAACAAATACCATATGCTAACACATATATATGGAATCTAAAAAAAAAAAACAAAAAAGGTTCTGAAGTACCTAGGGGCAGGACAGGAATAAAGATGTAGGCACAGAGAATGGACTTGAGGACACAGGGAGGGGGAGGGGTAAGCTGGGGCAAAGTGAGAGAGTAGCACTGACATATATACACTACCAAATGTAAAATAGATAGCTAATGGGAAGCAGCCGCATAGCACAGGGAGATCAGCTCGGTGCTTTGTGACCACCTAGAGGGGTGGGATGGGGAAGGTGGGAGGGAGACGCAGGATATGGGGATATAAGTATACGTACAGCTGATTCACTTCGTTATACAGCAGAAACTAACACAACAATGTAAAGCAATTATACTCCAATAAAGATGTTAAAAAATAAATTAAAATAATAAAATAAAAGGTGTGGAAAAAAAATGTCGTTGCTATTTGCAACTCAACATTAGTTTGAGACTAGTGAATCAATCAATCAAAGTCTCTCTTCTAAAACAGTACAATTTTTTTTAAGACAAACAAATTTGTCTCGGGATTTCAAGTTTGATGGACTGAAGAAGAAAAGATTTTCCTTGTTTATATTCTGAGAAAAGGAAGCCTTGCACTTCATGCCATTGCTTCTCATTGGCTAAGGAAAATGTTGTATCTCAGGATATGGCCTGACATAATAACAATGGAATGGGCAGTCTAAAATGGGATAAGACCAGAAATTAAGGAAATGGGGTGCAGGTGTGGAAAGGGGCGAGGTGTTAGGATAATCCTAGCCTTTCTGGAAAAATCTAACTACTGACAGCTTGTGCTTGTTAAGGCTGTTGATTAGGTGAGGATGTTGGCAGAAGAAAAATGAATTGGCTGGTCCTAAGAGCAGAATTCAATGTATTGCTAGAGAATCCATGAGCAGACAATGATGAGGAACAGAAATCTGTAGTCAGCTGGAAGTGGGGATGTAGGCAAAGTGAGGCAGTACCTTGCTTCTGAGATTCTAAAATACAGAATTCAAGTATCAAGAGTGTGATCAAGGTGGAGACTGGGCCTGGGAACAGGGTGAGGATACCTGACTGTGAAACCAAGCAACCATTAGATGGGAGCTTCCCTGGCGGCACAGTGTTTGAGAGTCCGCCTGCCGATGCAGGGGACGCGGGTTCGTGCCCCGGTCCGGGAAGATCCCACATGCCGTGGAGCGGCTGGGCCCGTGAGCCATGGCCGCTGAGCCTGCGCGTCCGGAGGCTGTGCTCCGCAACGGGAGAGGCCACGACAGTGAGAGGCCCGCGTACCGCCAAAAAAAAAAAAGCAACCATTCGATCATTTGATGCTCAGGCCCAGTTCATTGGGCTGGAGCTTCTTCAGTCCATCCTTTCTGAGGCCACACAAGGGTTAATCGTAGTGAGATTATTAAGCTTATAAGTGGAGGCCAAGGACCCCAGCCGCAGGAAAACGAAAAAAAAAAAAAAAAAACGATTCCAGAACATTCTCCAAAACTCTTTTTTTAAAAACTCATTTATAGTCCCTTCTCCGATCCTATTCTTAAACGCATTTCTGTTTCTTTTCTTTCTCTTCTTTCATTCATGGCGAAAAGATTTAGAGGGTATGGTGGTATGGGGACAGGAAGAAATGTAGAAAAGGGAGACTTCTCTTTGTTTTCAACCTTTGGGAAGTACAGCTATAGACATTTCTATACATTTTTGGAAGAGGATATGTTACAAATGATCATCAAGTGAAGAAAGTCCTATTATCTCGTTGGGCAAACAGAGATGGGATTATCAGTCACTGGTGTGATCAGTTCATTTTGTTGAGGAAACCCAAGTTATCTGCCCTTTATAGCATCAACTGCGATGCCAGAGGTGCATTACAAAGAATCTCTCCAAACTTTTTTTTCTCCCTTTCTATTATCCTTTATTCAGCAAGAGTTTTATTTTATTTTTTTCATCTTCCTTGTGATTTTAAAATTTGTACTGAATGCACAAGAGGACTAAAATACAACCTTTTCTTGGCATAGAGACTTGCCACCCAGCTGGCATTATTATTATAAGGACAGTTACCTGGGGAGGTGATTTGCTGACAAGAACAAAATCAGTATATCCTGTTATCGCCCCAGTGTTTCCCAGACAGACTTGTTAGAACACGGTATATGGAATGCAGAGGGGGCTTTTGTCTAGAATCTGGACATTCCTCAGCTGAAAGCCTGAACAAGGAAAATTGAAAAGCCAAAGCTCAAACGTCTGTATCTCTTTGTAGCAGATACAGTTGTTTATTAAGACATAAATAACATTTTGCCTTAAGTTAAAAAGGTAAAGGGCTGTTGCATGTTATTCTTCACTCAGGTCAGTGCAGTCACATTGACAACATCATAACTCGTGACCTGCCTTACTGAACTATGTAAAATAGCAAGAGGACTTTAAAAGTCCTGCTGTTTCCACCTTTAATTATCATAATCCAAAAAGGACTATTTCTAAATCCACACCTATTTCGTAAACACAAACTTTGCTGCAAATGATTTTGACTTTCCTGCCTATATTTCCACACATTGAGGGACATATTTTGATTCTCTGTGATACAGTAGTCATATCTTGCCAGTAAGTAAATTACTTGACTTTGAATGGCAGATTATTGCTTCAGGTGCTTGGGTGCCTTTTACTGTGTCATGTGGAGTGCTGTCAAAATCTGTAATAACCTGGGAAAATGAATCCACCCTTCAACCAGCATTTCCTTCTTTCCTTCAAAAAAGAGTGATTGTAAATAGTTTATGACCCTCCTTTGCCTTTTCTTGACTCCAACCCCTCCCATGTCCTCATGCAGTTACTCAGTGCTCTGCCCACCGCCGCCCGGTGTCTCTTTGTGCTCAGGATTGTTCACTCTTGTGCATCTTTGAGCCCCATAATCTGGATATTTATTATCTGCGTCCTTCAGTTTTTCTTCCATTTGTTATCTTTTGCTATATAACAGATAACTGTAAAACTTAGTGGCTTAAAATAATACACATTTTTTATTTCACAGTTTCTATGGGTCAGATATTTGGGAGTTGTTTAGCAGGGTGTTTCTGGCTCAGGATCTCTCATGAGGTTGCAGTCAAGCTCTTGAGAGGGGCTGTAGTCATGTATAGGCTTGACTGGGGCTGAAAACTCTGCTTCCAAGATGGTTCACTCACACGGCTATTGGCAGGATGCCTTTTGGTAGGACCGCTGGCTTTTCCCGGAGTGAATGATGCCTTTTATCACTGAGTCTTAGAAGTCATACACTGTTACTTCCTCCATATTCTAGTCATTGGAACCAAGTCACTAAGTCACACTCAAGGGAAGGAAAATTAAACTTCATCTTCTGAAGGGAGGAATATCAAAAAATTGGTGGACATATTTTAAAGCCATAACATCCCCCACACACCTTTGCTTTCAATTCACCTGTCTCATGTCTTATGACTTTTTTTTGCGATACGTGGGCCTCTCACTGTCGTGGCCTCTCCCGTTGCGGAGCACAGGCTCTGGACGCACAGGCTCAGCGGCCATGGCTCACGGGCCCAGCCGCTCGGCGGCATGTGGGATCCTCCCGGACCGGGGCACGAACCCGCGTCCCCTGCATCGGCAGGCGGACTCTCAACCACTGCACCACCTGGGAAGCCCGTCTTATGACTTTAGGTGATGATGAAAACTCCCAACTAAACTGGTAATTGAGAGTGTGTTAAAATATTTAGCTTCTTTGGGCAACATAATATAAAAATTTAAAAAAGAGCATACAGCCAGTTCATATCATGTCTCTACCATTTACTAATTATAGGATTTGGGAAAGTTGCTTAACCTTTATAAACTCACTTTCATCAACTGTTAGATGGGTGTTTTGATATCTACCTTGCAGGATGTAATTCAGAGTCGGAGTCATGTATGTAAAACAACTAGGACAGAGTTTTACATGTAACAGGGTCATAATCATTGGTAGCTATAATAACAACACTCATTATTATTTGGGAAGTTTTGGTGACCTTGGAATAACTCAGATTTCTAAACAGTGGAAATCATTGTGGCAACATTTATTATCAGAGCTTCCTCAGTCCAAAGTTTCACCTCCATCCCCCATTCATCCAGTGCCTCAGTGATCCTGTCCAGAGACTTTAGTGTATCTTAGTGAAAATGTCAGTCAGTCTAGGGTCCTTGCTCTCAGCCTCTGCTCTACTGCCTATGAGCTATGTGACCTTAGGCAAAGTTTTCAATCTTTTTAAATTGTCTTTCCACAGATATAAATTTAGGGATACTTATTTCTTTCTTGCAGCACAGTGAGTGAGCTGTAGTAGAAACAACAGTGCCTCACAAACTGATACCTCATTCTTTTATGCTTCACAAACTGATACCTCATTCTTTTAAGTCAGTGGTTCTCAAACATGGCTGTGCATTGGAATCCCCAGAAGCCCTTTAAAAAATCCTGATGCCTAGTTCCATCCCAGAGATTCTAATTTAATTGGTCTGAATGTCAGGTGTTACCTACACATCTGGGTTTTTGTTTTTTTTTTTAAAGTTCCCCAGGGAGTTCTAATATGTTAAGAACTACTGGTTTAGATTGATAATTTTATCTCTTACAACAGTCATTAGACCAAAGGATCTAAATCAATTAGAGCAAAGGTAAAATAGTCTAAAAACACTTAAATCTTACCATCCATGCTTTCAATCTTTCATTTTTTTTCCCCTTTGATAAACTCCTCATTTTTCTCAATTACACATTTAACCCATTTGTTCTGTAGTTCCTAATTTTATTATTTTTGCTTTGCCTGAACCCCAAGCCCTTTGTACTAAAGTCATATAGCATACATTTTTAAAATAATAAGAAAGGAATAAGCACATATAAATTCACGGTATTGCATTTAGATAGATCATTCTTCTAGCAGGAGAGATGACACGATGTTGCTCGGGTGGAAGCACGTAGGCATCCTGCATGCTCCATAAGAACCACTGATGTGCAGAGCCATTGGCACACCAGCCTGTGTATTGGCAATGGTGCACATAACAGACGGGACTGAGTGTAGGCAGTCAAGTGTTCAAGCGCTGTCTCTGAATGGACTAATGGTTTTGATGGCAGAATTTCAAGGCCAAAGCACTGGGATGCCAGTCTCTGTGCTGTATTGAATGTCTGCAATGAAAGCTATGGGACCACTCCCTTTCTGCTGTAACTCAAACTTAATTAATTTTGAATTAAAACGAATAGTTTCCATGACCACATGAGGTACATTTTGGGTTTGGCTGATCAGGATTAGTGTAATGATGTCTCCACCCCTTGACTATTCCCCACAATGGACCCCTAAGAAGCCAATTTAAAATGCCATCCAAAGCGACATGTTGCTGCTAAATATTTTGATATGTATAGGGTATTTTCATATCCATGTCCTATGTAGAGAATCTGTAGGTGTCCTCTTGGAAAATGCCAGTGACCTAATGTAGCATAGAATCAGCGTGGGCATCTGGCACTCAACAACAACTCTGAGAAGGTCATTTGTCAGGGCTTTCAGAACGATTTCAGACCAGGTCTTGGTCTGACTTAAAGATATATATATATATATATATATATATATATATATATATATATATATATATATATATATAGTCCAGGATGTAGTTTTCAGATGGAAGTTTTAAATCATACCTTGTCTGGTTATTGTTATCATAATTAGCTCTATTGGTTACAGATCAGTCCTAATACATTCAAGATCATGGATTTAGCTTCCATGTGGGTTATTTAGCTTTACTTTATTGCATTATCGCAGATTGTTCTTTTAAACCTGCTAGGGGCCTTGCAGGTGCCTTCTGTCTGGCAAAAAAGTGTACCGTTGACTCTTGAACAACACAGGTTTGAACTGCAAGGGTCCACTCATATGCGGATTTTTTTCAGCAATAAATACTACCTTACTACACTAACTGTGGTAGATTAAATCTGCAGATGCAGAACATCAGATATGGAGGAACTGTGTATAGTGAGGGCTGACTATAAACTGTACGAGGATTTTCGATTCTAATGGAGTCAGTGCCCCAAACCCCCATATTGTTCAAAGGTCAACTGCGTATAGACTTTATATGCCATACACTCTGTATTGCCTGCATTGGAAGACCATGTAACTCAAATTACTTGGCTGATGTGTGGACACCAGCACATGATCTTGAGTAATGATGGAAATGAGTTAGTATAAACTCCCTTTTATGTTGTTTTCATCGCGTATACTTCCGTCTAGAGACTCCGAGAGTAAAAATATCCATGGGTATAAGAATTTGGTAATTATAACGATTGAGAAAACCTGCCAGTAAGTCAACCGGAATGCTGCCTGAGAACGTATGACGACATGGTTGGCATAGAGCTGTGAGCTGAGTGGTAGGATGAAACTCTACTTGCTTAATTCAACACCCTCCCTCTCGCCCCACACCCCACCCCCGTACTGAAATGCGCCGAAGAGTGTCTTGCAGCCTTCTCTTTCTATTCTACTGCCATTCTACTATTATATAGTCAGAAGACAGATATTTCCTAAGAATGGTAAGCCTATGATTTCAGGGCTATATGTGGTTCTTCAGAGTTTCTAGTTTAGCTTTTTAGGAATACTGCTATTATGCTGCTATCGCTGTTATTAAAAGGAATTCTATGTTTTGTCAATTAATTAATATCATGATATTTTAAAAGGACATAGTTAATCTAATGAAATGGAGAATTGTCATTGCTTTCATTGAACAGCAAGTATTCTTTTTTTAATTTTTAAAATTAAAAAAAATTTTCATTGACGTGTAGTTGATTTACCATCTTGTGTTAGTTTCTGGTGTACAGCAAGGTGATTCAGTTATATATATATTCTTTTTCATATACTTTTCCATTATGGTTTATTACAGGATATTGGGTATAGTTCACTGTACAGTACAGTTGGACCTTGTTGTTTATCTGTTATATATATAGCAGTTTGTATCTGCTAATCCCAAGCTCCTTATTTATCCCTGGAAAAGCACGTATTCTTTAAATGTAATGTGTTAGTGCCATTACGCAAGTCACTGGAAAATTCTGGTTTCTCTCTATTTCTAGATAGACCTTGAGTCCAAGGTCAGAGTCCTCAAAGTACCTGAGCACAACTACCGGTTCTGGCACAGTCGTCTTTGTACTAGTAAGAAGAGATTAGGCTGTGTTTGAGTAACAAATTCTAAAACATCAACAGCTTAATATATATGTCTAGTTTTCACTCGTACAACGTCTGCTGTCTGCACGGTGGCTCTCCAAGGCAGCTCCCTTCAAGCAGTGACTTGGGGATGTGCTCTGTTACCATCTTGTGGCTCTGCCATCTCAACATGCAGCTTCTAGTTCCCTGCAGCAGGGAAAAGAGAGAGACTTGCAGAACTTGTACCTATGTCTGCTTGTATCTCGTAGTCCGCAGTGAAACGGGGAGTGTGTGTCCAGGAGGAGGAGGGTGGAAGGGGACCTGGTAAACGCAGACAATTATCGTTGCCGTGCTGTCAGTGCATTCTCTTCATTTTCCTTCTTTGGACTTCACCTCATTTTCAGTTGCTTGCAGTTGTCTCCAGGTCGGTCTTACTGGCTTTATTCGCTGGTATCTTCGGTACATTCTAAACATTGCTGCCGACTAATCTTATAACACTGCTTTTATCATATCATTTCTCTGCTGCAACAGCTACAACACTCCATCTCTCACCATGAATTATAAACACAGCTTAAATTCCTCAGTGTGTGTCAGTTTGACTCCAGGCTATATTTCCAAAGTTCTCACTGTGCACCTCCAGCATGAACACTTGAATTCTCAGCTCCAGCCATACTCATGGTCTCCTAAACACACATTGCCCAGGTCTACCTCTGCATGATTATTTTCACTGTGCCCTCCATTTCTACTCCTAGAGTTCCCTGTCCAGGAACCCAAGAGCATTGTTCTCTCTCTGCTGTACTCCAGTTCCATCTTTGATTTGTGTCACTCAGCTGGTATGTGCATTGCTGATTGGTATCATTACTTAATTCTTCCTGGACATTTGTCTTACCTCTTGTATTAGGTCATTAGTAAGTCAGGATCTGTATCTATTACTGCATATCCCAAAGATCTCAGGAAAATACTAAAAACATAATAATGTATGGTAAGATTTGTTGAAAAAATAGATGCCTGGATCATGGACTAAGGAGCTCTAATTTGCTTTATGTGACCCATCTGCTCTGGTTTCATGGAGCAGTGTATTACCATTATGATGGGATTTATATTCTTATTTCTAGTGCATGCTGACAGTGTGAAGTCCATGGCTTAAGAGTCTTAAGATGAGTATTGTGATTCCTAATGATAATATCTTTGCTTGGTTTTACACAAAGTTTTAAAGTCTCTTCATTAATGACACAGCAAGTTCATGATTCATGGTAGTGAATGTTTGGTACTGGATTCTGCTTTAAATCAATATACTATTACCATGATTTGGAAGTGACTACAGTTCAGAGTGCAAGGCTTTGGAGCCAGACAGCTTTGGGTGCAAATTACAGAACATGCAACATATGGCTGTGCACTTTTGGGACTCAGCTTCTATGAGCCGTTTTACAATTTCTGTGAAATGGTTATAATATCTATTATAATATTATAATATCTATAATATCTGTTTCATAGAACTGTTGAGATGATGATATAAGGTCTCCTAGACACTTAGCGCTGTGCCTTACAGATAGTTATTTCTCAAAAATAGCTAATTCTACCATTAATATTTACCCTGTATAAGAAAATATACAGGGTCTAAAAAGCAGCACTGTTTCTGATATTTATCTTCCTGGAGTTTCTTTGCAAAACAGAGGCAGATGGAGGAGTAGATTTATAGAGAGGGAACCATCCAGAAGAATTTTGGCAGCAGGTGCCCCACCAAAGCTCACATGGTGGGGTCACTCCACAGATGAGAAAGAGCCTCCTCTTTATGGCCCGCTAGGCTGCTGGTACTGTTCCCTGCAGTGACTCCAGGGCTGGCTGGGTATGAGAGATTTGATTAGTTGGGGGAGGAGGCTGTGATGTAACAAAGTTGACCACAGTTGCTCCTAGAATCAGGTAAAAGCATAATGGCAATTGACAGACAGAAGACCACTCCATTTAGAACGCTGAAATAAATAGTAAGAAAAAGTAATAAAAAGAAACCACTTTGGTTCATGCCCAGTCTTGTTTTGTGATGCTTCCTAGCAGAGCAGCTGAATGAGAATTTAATTTGTTGTGAATACTGGCAGTGTGCAGGAAAAATGGAATTTACAAATGTTTCGAATTATTGGGAAGCTTGTGAAATTGCCTGCACCATTCTGTTTCATACATTGTTATGTGTGTGATACCTTGTTTCAGTAGTGGGGGTTTGAGGCTCCATTGTGTTCTTTAGAATTTCACAGATTTATCTGAGTTTTAAGGGACAAAAGACTTCAGCAAGTACACAAAACAAAATGTGGCAGATTGGATTGATATCAAATCTGAAATGCATGTTCACAGTAAGGGGAGCATGAAAGGAGGGGACAGTGGGAGTGGTGAGTGGCAGTGCTTTCTCTATCTAGTTTATCCAAGCTCTGTTTTCCTTTCCTGTCCTTTAAAAACCTAGTGACCAGTGAGAACTGCCAGGGATTTCTTTTTTTTTTTTTTAAGTTTGAATACATGATTTATTATTCTAGTGTTTATATCTTTTTTTTTTTACATCTTTATTGGAGTATAATTGCTTTACAATGGTATTAGTTTCTGCTTTATAACAAAGTGAATCAATTATACATATACATATGTTCCCATATCTCCTCCCTCTTGCGTCTCCCTCCCTCCCACCCTCCCTATCCCACCCATCCAGGTGATCACAATGCCAGGGATTTCTTAAGCTACATTTTCTCTACCCACTATAAAAAACTAGTAATTTCTGTAGTGGCGAAGTTATTCAAAACCTTAGTACCTTAGCAGCTTTAACTATTTAGGGTTTTAAATGTAAACTTTCTAAGCTTTAAATGTTATAAATCCATACAGATCTGAATTATAAGAAAACTTTAATCTCTGGGTTAGATTTGGATGCAAAAATAGCATAAATTTTTTTGGAGTTTTGGTAGCATCCAAAATTCCTACTTAAGATTGGAATTTTCTATTTTTCCATATCAAGGCAAGAATATAATATATAGAATAAAAAGAAGTGATTGTAAACTGAGTTCAAAGAGTCAGTAATTGATAATGATCATGAGGCTTGAAATAGGAAAGCCGGATTAATTTTCTTAAAAAGATTTCCCAATTGCTTTTCTAGGAGCAATGTTAGTGGCCCTCTCACAGATAAACGGTGAGAGAATCTTACTAGATTTCTCCCTTCCTACCATCTACTATTGTCCCTACTATCTTCTAACTACTGCTGACGCTAGTACAAGCACGCATAGGTGACAGTTCATGAGATGGTAATAAAAGGCAGCAGGCATTGGGGAGAGAGGTGCTGTGGCTAGGTTCAGAGCTGGAGCTAACCCTAAGCCCTGTCCACTTCAAGTCCACTTTCAGAAAGCATAATTCAAGTGAAAAAGTGTTGCTGTGCAAAAGAACAGTTTCAAGAGAGGCTCTGTAGCTCTCCCTTCCATGTCCCCCTCCATCCTGCTCTAACGCTTTAGAAATTCTGGAGTCCGGATTACCTTTGGGTCTTGGTCAGTCTACTGGTTAAGACCTGCTGAAAATAAGCCAGAAGACAGTGCCTAGAGTCCTAATGTGAAAAGGTCTAGGCAGGGGTCAAGATGGGATCAGAGGCAGGGTGTCTTATCAAAACAAGCCGGCTAGCTGGGAATTAGGGTCAAAAGCAGAGAGAGGTAAGTAATCTGGTGATACAGAGGCAAAAGAAAAAAAAAAAAAAAAAAAAAAAAAATCGGGCTGCCTAGTCCAGTACTCAGTCCTGAGCATCTTCAGAGGAAAGGCAAAGAGCAATCATGCCCTTTGGATTATGTGTCTCAGGGCTTCCCAGAGCTTCACGCTAGTCTTTAGAAGAACAAAACAGGGGCTTCCCTGGTGGCGCAGTGGTTGAGAGTCCTCCTGCCGATGCAGGGGACGCGGGTTCGTGCCCCGGTCCGGGAAGATCCCACGTGCCGTGGAGCCGCTGAGCCCGTGAGCCGTGGCCGCTGAGCCTGCGCCTCCGGAGCCTGTGCTCCGCAACGGGAGAGGCCACAGCAGTGAGAGGCCAGTGTACCGCAAAAAAAAAAAAAAATTCAAAACAGAAAATCCTGCTCCTGGAGAAAGCATAGGCTTATGCAGAGACCCTAATAAGAACAGATCTCCAGAGTTCAGTTGTCATAGAACAACTGCTTGTAGATTAATACCCTTTTCCTCCTTATCTGTGCCTGGGGATTTTTCTTCCTTCACTCTTCCTTTTCTCCTTTCTCTTCCAGCTCTCCTGCTTCTGATTTCTTGCCCTTATTCGTGTTTTTTTCTCACCTAACAGCAACCATGACTCTGCTAAAGTTAATCATTGCTAGGACTGATTGTAGGATTGCTCTATTTAAAAAAAAAATTCATAACAGGTCCCAGATTTCAATCATGGCTGCAGGTGGGTTGAAAAATAATCCTTTTCTAAAATTTGCCTTGCATGAGTATAAATGTGTATGAGAATATATCCAACATTATATTCTTGATCAGGGTCATGGTAATGCATTATTGGAAGAACTAGCTTAAATAAGGATTGCATATCATGTGGGCAGGAGCATTTTATTAAAAAAAAATTTTTTTTAGCATCTTTATTGGAGCATAATTGCTTTACATTGTTGTGTTAGTTTCTGCTGTATAACAAAGTGAATCAGCTGTACGTATACATCTATCCCCATATCCCCTCCCTCTTGCATCTCCCTCCTGCCCTCCCTATCCCACCCCTCTAGGTGGTCACAAAGCACCCAGCTGATCTCCCTGTGCTATGTGGCTGCTTCCCACTAGCTACTGATTTTACATTTGGTAGTGTATATATGTCCATGCCACTCTCTCACTTCTTCCCAACTTACACTTCCCCCTCGGCAGGAGCATTTAAAAATGAAATAGTGACTCTTAGAAATAACTAGTGACTCTTGGGACTGCCGGGGCGGTCCAGTGGTTAAGACGCCATGCTTCCAATGCAGGGCTCCCGGGTTCAATCCCTGGTCAGGGAACTAAGATCCCACATGCCACGCAGCACGGCTAAAAAATAAAAATAAATAAAAAGATAAATTAAACAAAGAAAGAAAGAACTAGTGACTCTTAGAAAACACCTGGTTTTCCAAAGGCTTTGAAAACTAAACTAAAAACAAAGGTAATATCCACATGTTCCTTATCTCAATTTATTTTCTTGGAAGATTTAGTGATTGGACTAGCATCAGTTGTTTTTCTGTTTAATCTAATACACGCTTAATTTTCTACTAGTTTAAGGTTGTTGTGTTTTTTTGTTTTTGTTTTCCAACAAGTTTTCAGAGTGGATTTCTTAGGAGTACACACTGCAGCCACTCTGTGGTCCATCTTGTCATGATCCAGATCTTTCCCTGAAGACATAACAGTAATGAAATTAGGAAAACTGTATATATTCCTTCTTCAAGAAGATGGATATTATTACATATTCTGTTTAGTAACACCACTCCCTTAAGAGACTGAGGGCGTGATCTCAATTTATCTTACATAAGACTCAGGCCTGCCTGATATAACCTTTGGGAATTTAACACATCAGCCATGGATCCACACACCACAAATCTGCACCATGTGGATGGCATTGAAAAATAGCTAAGAGTTTATACTGTACATAAAGCTCTGAATGTGCTTTATTCTTTAAGGACTCTTTTGATCCATAGGGTGTCTTAGCAATGATGGTCTCTAAGCCAGTGGTTGATTGCTTGTTTTTATTACGCTCTCTCCCCAATAATTTTATTAGTCCTATGGTTGTGCCTCAGGCACTGTAATAGGGTACTAAGGAAAATATCTCAACATTCTTGGGTCAAAGGACATGTTTATTCTTCTGCTCTGTGAGATGAGATTAACAGATTGCCTAATTTTATTATTGTAAAGCTTTCTATTATGTTGTCATATTATTGAATAACTACCTTCCATATAGTCCAACAATTAAATTGGATATTGGCTACATAGAGAGATACAATCAACAAGAGGCTTAAAAGAATGCATTTTGGTAGTCTCAAACACATTTGTAATGCTATTTAAATACTATTAGATGATTTGCAGCTGGCTGTTTGACATTTTCCCTTACTGTGTTTCCTGCTATTTACTTTCTTTTTAAAGAAATCAGTGATTAAAAGTGAACACGACAAACTGGACAGTGATTATGCACTGAGTGTGATGAAAAGCTGGAAATGGGATCTGGGTGTATTATTCAGGTACAGTCCTTTGGGACAGTTATGGAATCATTACATTTACACATGGACCCTCCTAATTTTCCAGTTTCTCAACCTGCTCCTCTCCTACTCTTCTCCACATGAAACTTCTCCCATTTCCTTCTTCCCACCACTGGACTTTGCATAATTTGTTTCTTCTGCTTGGAATATCCTTTCCTATCTTCATTGCCTTATAAACTCCTGTTCCTTTATGGCTTAGTATCACAACATCCAGAAAGCCATTGGTGACTGCTCCGATTCCATCCAGTCTGCCTGTGTTGGGCTCTCATTGCACACTGCACTTGTTCTTCATTGCACTGTGGTGATTGCTGTTTCATATTTATTTATGTGATCCTTTGGATAATGACTTTCTCCTGACTGGACTATAAGCTGAGTAAAGATATGAGTAGTTTCTGCTTTCCTAGCACAGTGCCTGGCACAGAGTATTGCATATTTGTTGAATGAATGTATAAATGAAAGAATGAATGAACACATGAACACAGAAGGGAAAGAAGTTTATAGTGTTGTTATTTTTTATTTGTTTTTAAGAGATAGGACCTTGTTAGTCTAGTACCTACACTTGTTCAAGTGTCTCTTTTGGTAACAAAGCAAATAATATAGATTGGTATATACCAGGAAAAATGTGGCTCAAAGATGAAACAAGAAATTTAGTAGAAAGATTCTTTAAATTCTAAACAGAGAAATAGAAACAAAGTTACATTTATATGTGCATGTGGGTGCAAATTCATGTACACGTGTTTATTTGTACTTGTACACGTAGAATAAGAAGCAGTAGTAAGTACCTACTATGTGTTTTTTCTTGGGGGCAGGTAATCTACTGAATGTTAAAGATAAAAACACCTGGTTTTTAAAAAATAGTTCCTGCAATAGGTACTTTCACACGGTTTATCGTATGTCTTTCCTATGATAGTTCTACTTTTACAAACTGTCTCAGAGAGATTCAGTAACTTTCCCAATATGGCAGATCTTATAAGTGGCCCAGTTGGAAATTGCTCCTTTTGACAGTCTTAGGAATATACCTTGCAGTCCTTCAATTATGAGAAGTATAATTGACCAGGGTGCTTAGTTAACCAGGGTTTCCAGCTTCTCTGCTCTGAAATCTATGCTGTGTTTATATCCAGGCCACATCCTCCAAGGGCTGCTCCTAGCCAATGACTGAGCCCAGCAAAGAGTCTAAGGTAGACCTGTTCTGGGACACATGGATCTCTTCATTGGCTGACTTTGGCTCCAGGATTCCCCCACGGCCTTATTAAACCTTCTTTAGACTGTACAGTCTAGGAAGCTTCCACCCAAACTTCCCTCCCTGCCTTCACATCAGCTGTGATGTCTGGAAACTCTCCCAGCCTTCCTCCCCTGATCAAAATTCTTACATGTTTAACTGTGTCTTGGCATCTGCTTCTTGAAGGGTCTAGACTAACTCATCCTTCCATTCAGAAGCCCTTGAGAAAGGAAAGAGAGAACATATGCACAGACTATTGGAAGAGGACAGTGAGGGTACAGCCAAGGCAAAGGCTATATTTTCCGGCGGGGGTAGGGCTTCAAGACAAAGTTAGAATTTTGAATTTTCCTTTAAGAATTGGCATCTGCCTAGCTGGGTGGGAAAGACGAAAGGAAACAGTTTGGGATAAGAAAGAGACATTGCAAAACCTGTCTTTGGGAAATGGGGAGTCAGACCCTTTGACTAGAGCATAAGTGAGTGTGGAGGGGAAAAGATGGATAGAAAAAGAGGAAAAGTGAAGCTCTGTTGTATAAACTCAGGAGATGATGTATAGTAGGGATTAAGAACATGAGTTCCAGAATCAGAAAGATCTTAATTTGAGTTCTGGTATTTACAACAATAGCTGTATGAAATTAGGAAAGTTTTAACCTCTGTTATCATGTTTTCTGATACATAAATGTGGTTAATAACATCTACATCATGGATTAAGTGAAACATCTACATCATGGATTAAGTGTATGCTAGAGCAAAAACGAAAAAAGAAACTGCTTCCTCAGATAAGGAAAAAATCATGTAGATTAGGATTCGGGAGTTTAAGTGGGCGTTTATTTCTCAGATAGATATACATTTTAAAGGTATATAAGAGAAATTTTTTTTAAATCACTTTATATTTTCATTGTCCTTCAAAACTAATTTGGTTGTGTTTCAATGGAAAATATAGTGTCAGAATTTGTACCTTGCACAGCACTAGAACAGAGAGTACAACAGTTGTGTGTAAAATTTATTGATTTGAATATTTTTGTGAAATACTTGCATGAATTTATCATGTAGAATGGTGTGAGTCATGAAATAAAAGAAAATTAATTTTCCTAAACTCTCATATTTATCATCGTTTCAGAATCCCTAATAAATGCCAGTTATGGGTGACTTGTTCTTTCTGACATTTATCATGCTGTAATTTGTCAATATGAAGTTTCCAAAATAGTACATGCACTTCCGTAGCAAGCTATTCACTTAATTTTGGGGGTTTGTCCTTTTTATTTCCAAATTTTGACAGAAATTTTTGTCATTTTATTTTTTATTTTATTGATATTGCTTATTTTATAAGTATAATTATTCATTAGAGTGATTCATGATTGTGTATCTTGCATTCATAAAGAACAGAATTCCCAGTTGAATTGAGTACCATGACTACTGATGCTAATCAACAAGATTGATAACAGGGAAGACTGTCAAAGAGAAAGCAAGTTGGATTTTTTTTTTTCCTGATTGTAGAATTTTGACTTCTTATGCTTGATGTAATGGACTTTAGCTCGTTAATACTCTACTCAGGGGTTAAGGGTATGGCATTGTCTTATATTTGTGAACCACCCCATACAATTAAATTAATATTGGGAGCATATTACCCTTAGATTTCCAGAGCATTTCTGTCTATTTATCACAACAGAGCACCTTGTTTACTTTTTCTTTTATTAGGCCACAGTGACCTGAAAGTGTTAATGCAGCCACTATTTAGCTAACTTATTTCTAAGAGTAATATTGATATATATTTTAAATAAATATGTATATTTATTTATATTCTTTTTTTTTTTTTTTTTTTTTTTTTTTTTTTGGTGGTACGCGGGCCTCTCACTGTTGTGGCCTCTCCCGTTGTGGAGCACAGGCTCCGGACGCGCAGGCTCCGCGGCCATGGCGCACGGGCCCAGCCGCTCCGCGGCATGTGGGATCTTCCCGGACCAGGGCACGAACCCGTGTCCCCTGCATCGGCAGGCGGACTCTCAACCACTGCGCCACCAGGGAAGCCCTATTTATATTCTTATAAAATCATATTTTAAGTTTATATATTTTTCTTTTTAGAAGTTTAAATCTCTCTTACAGCAATCTCTAAAGTTTCCACAGTTTTATTTTTGAAATAAAAAACACTAAAAGGCCGGGCAATGGTGTCAGTATAAGCGTCCTTAGCTAGTCATCAAATACCTCGTTAGTTATTATCGAATTTTTTTCTTGCTCTCCATATGCAAATAAAAATAATCAAACTATTAAGCATTGACTATTGATGGTAACGTAGAAAAACATGATCATGATTCTCCCTAGAAAGACCCAGATTTTGAAACAAAAGCTCCTTAAGAGCAAATGTGTTCTTACATTGGTGAGCATTCATGTTCCCCAAACCTCAGGAGACCCTGCATGTTCTACAAGTATCTTAAGCCAACTGAAACAACAGGAAGAAAACCCTCATCACCTTTTTCTTTATACATTTGTGAATCACGTGCCTCAACCCAGGAATGGGAACTCTGTTTGACTGTCTTTGCTTATCCTAAATTTGGAAAAAAAGTTGCTCTTTGTACTTTTTTCTTCCTTCCTTGGTAGATTTGTGATATATACTATGTACTGATCAATTTAAGAAATACCATCGATAAAGTTATTACATTAGAAATGAACATCTCAGACTTTCAAAGTCTCTTTTTCTTTTATAATATTTTGTCGAATTATGTAATTCTATGTTGGTTTATTTTAGGATATAAAATTAAGAAGTAATTACATAATATATTTTAGAATAGTTAAGAGTAACAAAAAGAATTCATGACAAAACTTCAAAGTACTGCATTTGAAAAACTGCTATACTTTCATGGTTTAAACGGATACGATAATGATTTAAGTTTACATCTTATAAATGGCTATGCTAAAAGACCATTCCAAAGCCAAATGTCCAAATAGCTTTCTAGAGAGTCACATGGAAGGTTTGTCTTCATATGCTTTCATTTGCCTCTTGAGAAACACAGAGCCCTGTCCGATATATTAAATAGCAAGGTGGAAGACAGAGTCCTAGTTTTCTATTTCTATTGTATAATATATTTAACTAGAGGAATACAGATATTATAGGCTTGCCAGAGTGTTGTTTGGAAATTTCTCTAGTGAACATTTGTATATCTTTCTTCTACTAAGGGAGGTGAGTTTGCTTTCCCCTGAAGTCGGAGGAACATGCAATGATTTGAGTTTTCTATATATTTTAGACTTTTTAAAACACATAACATCAAAGTTTGGTAGTTGTTTCAAACTCCATGTGAACTTTTGTCAGAAAAACTTAATGTTGAATAAATTATTTTTGTAAAGCAGAATGATAGTTTAAATCAGTTAGAGAATACAAATTATCTAATGATGGTTTCTTAATGTTTGTAAGACTTTCTTCAGTAAAGGAAGATCAGCTCTGCTGGACACTTCCTGCTTTGGCTCTGTGTTTTCTACCAATGAGTTTTACAAACGTACTTTGGCTGCCTAAACAAAGAAACAAACAAAACCAAATAAATAAAACCAGTAAAGGAAAGCAAAACAAACAGAAACAACACCCTGTTTGTAAAGCATATTTTGAAATAGTCTTATTAATATGTGAGGAGTCAGTTAACAGCTTCTGTCTTCAGTTCATGATGCAGCAAATGTGCGATCTGGTTTTCCTTGCACTTTTTACAAATTAGGTTTTTAGTTCAGTACAGACACATTAGGGCATTGATGAGGGTGTTCCAAACAGAAACACCACTTATGACCTTAGTTGTTGAATATAGGTAGAGACACTGATGGACAAAGGGACTTACAAAGAAAAGCATAAACAGGTGTGCAGCAAAGGAAAAAAATGAACTATAGTACATCACAATAATGGCTTCTGCTATACTTGCTTGCTGCCTCTGGAGTGGGAGTTTGGCATCAATATGTGGCGTAACAGTAGGAACAATCAATGAACAGAGGAGAGATGCTAAAATTAGATTGAGCAGAAAAGCGTGGCTAAAGCTTAGAATGTTCACCAATATTATGAAGACTAAAATCTCTTCAATTTTCCATTGAAGAATATGAAATTGGTTCACAGCTCTTGGGGTGATACTGAATTTGACTGAATATTTAATAAACAGGAAAAGTTTGAGCTCAAGTGAATATGTTGGCAATATATACTTTGCCTTTGTTTTTCTCATAAGACAAAGGAAATTGAATTAGATTAGATTGTGTAGGATAATGTATGCTATTGTAAATTCCCAGGTTTTGCAGTAAATTTAACATTACAATAAAATATTGTCCATTAACAGCAGTAGCAAAACATCCGTTGGTAGATTTTACTGCATTATTGCATTTTTGCAAATCTGAAGTGGAGAACAAGATAGTAATAACTAGCATCAGACGTAGTGTGTGGCTAATTTCCTAATTTACATAATGTATTTCTAACAAACTGGATTGTCAGTTTATAGGAGGCACCAAATGTTCGTATAATGACGTTTTAAAAAAATTCTCAGCTGAAACGTGAGTTGCCTGGCCAAACTGGGTGGCACTCTGGGATTCTGCTGTGGGAAATCCTAGTCAAAGTTTTAAATACCTTTAACTGGAATTACTGGTAATATAAGTAAAAAAAAAAACCCAAAAAACTAACATAACAACCTTTCTTTGAGGCCTCTGTGTGGTATTTGGCTCCTGCCACTTCTAAAGTTTCTAAAATGCCATGGATTATACTCAGCAATTAAACTTGGCAAAAGGATTAATGTCAATACTGAGAGAAGTTTGACTTTATTCAAGATGATGTATTTTAAACTATTGTCGACTTAAAAAAATGCACAACTTGAGAGTTGCGAGTTAAGTTTTATTTGAGGTAAAATGAGGCCTGCAGCCTGGAAGACAGCATCTCAGATAGCTCTGAGAAACTGCTCCCAAGAGGTAGGGAGGAAGGTCAGTATATATGTGATTTTCATGAAGGGGGAGTGCATACGATCAAGCACATACTTTTTGCAGAAGGTTTCGGCTAGTCATGCGGAGCAGTCGTCACCAGGAGGGATTTTTAGTGCTTTTCTGGATACGAGGAGATACAAGAATTGGGCTCATAAAATCGGCTCCTGAAAATATCTAACAATCTGAAGACCTGTTCTGCCAGTTTTTCCCAGAGCACAGGGGGCCTCATTTCTGCTCTCCACCCTGAACTCCTTTCAGGGGGTGGTGAGAATCAGCAGCTGCAGCAGCACAGGATTTAATCCTTGTAGAGGTAGCTGGCAAGTGCCAATTTGTTGTCGACACTACCATACCTCTGTCCCTATAGCACTGTTTCTCTAATCTGCCTTCAGAATCAATGTAAGTGCTTTTGTTCATATCCAACAGTCATCCCCAGTCTAACCCCAGTTTATCTCCTCTACTGCTTACCTCCTTTGCTGGTCTTCTGATGGTTCTTTTAAATTAAACTATATCTGGTGTCATCACAGCTCGTTAGCTCATGCAGTGCCTCTTGCCTTCTCATCTCTGCTCCAATATTTGAGGATACCACAAAGAAAATAAAGACAGGTAGTCAGTCCATAAGGATATAGTGTTTCATTGGCCTACACAGCATTTAATTTTTTTCAATTGAGTTCACTGACACCACTTAAAAAGTCAGGATCTGTTACACGTCAAATTGGAATTCCAGATTCTCTTGAAAAACATAGGCAACACTGCATCTACATTCCTACTCAGCCATATTCAGCTGACCTTTGTAGTCATCTGAGCTTGCAACTTCTGAATCTATATTTTGCCCCTTATTCAAGGTCCAAAATGTTTCATCTCTTCCAGGAAGTTTTCTTGTTTTTCCAAGCATTTTTAAAACTCCTATGTGCTCATCATACCCATCTTTTATTTAGCTTTTTAATGCCTCAAAAGCATCATATGTATTTTATGTACCATTTTGTTTCTCTGATGCTCAGAGTAAGCTCTTTAAGGGTAGGGACTATGTCTGACTATTTGCCTGAGTGCATAGAACCTAGGATAGTGCAGTCTGCCTGGTGGTTGCCTCTGAATGAAATTTTTTGTTTGTAATTATATCATTATCATAAATACTTAGTATCTTCAATGTGTTGAGCAGACCCTATCCTTAAGTAGTGTATTTGTTAAGTATTTAAAAACCTTCAAATTTAAAACAGCAAAATACTTGCCATTATGCAATTCTTCCTGCTCAGTTAAAAGACATTTTTGGTAGCACCTTGGCTCTGTCTCTAGCAGTGAGAGATTGGTATGTGGCAGAAATCTGGAGAGAATGAGAATTGGAGCTATTCTTTTGAAATGTAAATACACATTTCCACACCAAAAAAATATTGACTTCATAAAATGTAGCAGATGCGTATTGCATGTTCAGAGTATTTTATTTATTTTCTTCATTGATACTTGCTATGTGTTCCCACTAATGACATGAGGCTTGAACTTAGTCATGGGATCTATTTTATATTTTGATCTTGACCAAAATATTAGCTACCTACCTTATGGAAGATAGAGTCAAAGTGTTCTGAGTTTCCCCTGCCCTGTACCTTCATCCTCTGAAGCCAAAGCTATATCCCTTACAAGGGACATATGTAATGTGCGAGTCAGTGGAATCTTAGTTTATTCCTCCTCTGTTTACTCTCTGTAATGCCCTGAGTAATGCCTTATTTATCATTTGCGAATTCTAGGGCAAAATGTTGTTAAGTGCTTCAAACTTGCTATTGATTTGACATCAATTACTAACTTTCTGTAAATTTCTAAATAGAAGCAAAATAAAAGCAGATCTACCTGGTGGAGCATCCAGAAGAGAAACCCAGAAGCTTTTGCTTAATATGCAAGTGCTAATACACATGTGGTTTTAAATAGGGTTCTTTCAAAAAGAAAACGTTGAGGCTGCCACTAATAAAAATATATATTGTGGTGTTAATATTCCACCTATAAGCTATTCTTTTGTTTTTATTTCACTAGGGTTTGAGTTAGGATAATTTTGGTATAATGAAAGTTCATCATTTAAACAGTTCTGCCATGGAAGTGCCAGAGAATTTCTAATACTCCGTTGCTTCTTGCTAACAACCTGTAATTGCCATTCGGTGTGAGATTTTGGTACATACACACATAACAGATTTTTTTATATTTTATAAAGCCAAATAAAATACATGTTTCAAATATTTAATGTTTCTTTTACAATAAGGTATTCAACCAGTTGTCATTAAGCCAACATTTATTGTGTACCCGCTGTGATAGGTGAGGAGACAAATTTTTTGGTTTTTAAAGGTCAAAAGTTGAAAGAAAAAGTGCTTTCAGAGAACTCTATCTTGAGCAATTGTGATTATGTTCCAGGTACTCTTTTAGGCTTCGAAGGAATGCGATGGTGAGGACCTAATCTCTGTCTTCACACTTTTCACATTCAAGTTAAGGATGTAAAAAGAAAAACAGAACATTTACATACAGTAATTTTGGTGCTAAATAGAATATCCTCTTGGTGTAGAAGGAAAAAGCCCTGAACTGGCAGGCAAGGGTTCTTAGGTCAGGCTAAGCCCTGCTGCTAACTACCTTTGTGATCGTGTGAAGTTATTCAGGCTCCCAGGAACTTATTTTCTCAGGGTGTAAAATCAGGTGGTTGTGTCCTAGACAACCTTTACATTTATTTTAATTTCTTGGATTGTTCTGGTTCTATGACTCTGTATTCAAATACAGGCAATTAAAGGTACAGATAAAACAAGAACATGTGTGACTAAAAGTGAGATTAATGTATTAAAAATCAAGAGTACTAAGGGTAAAAGCAAAGAAGAAATTGTATTTTCTCTGAATACACCTGAAAAAATTTGTATATAACATGTAATTTTTCTTAGAATGTTCAACTTATGTTGTATTTTAATAATATACCATACCTATGGGAAATTACTGTTAATTTTCCCCTTAAGAGTAAAAGCTCCTCTTTGATGTCTAGTTATTTAAATTAAAAATGAAAATCATTAAAATCAGTACTAAGTATATGGATGACTGGAAGGAAAAAGGAACATATCTTAATGTTAACATAGCTTCTGTGAGTTTTTTTCCAATGTTTATAGCTCTTCTATGATTGCATATGACAATTATTTGATTATATAAATTTTGCTAGGTACATAATTAGGTATAATTATGAAAATATGAAAATTATATGCATAACGTGACTAATTAACTAAAATATGTTTAAAGGAATTGAGACTATTCAACAAGAAAAAAACACTTTAATGGAACACTGTGGTTGCGATAAAAGCACACATGCCAAAAATTATTCTGGACTGTCTGATTAGTTATTGACACAGTGCTGGAAACTATATATTTATGTTTCTTTTACATGATAATATTAGAGCCTACTCCTGACCGCGTTTCTGCTATATAGCTTGCATAAAATATGGTCGATGAAAATGTTCCTGGAATAAAATGATAGTTCCTTACAGATCTGCACTAAAACCGCACACACACAAATAAGCACTCACGTTGAATCATAGCATTCTTAAATGTTAGAGTCAGAAGGAACATTAGCAACCATTTATTCTTATATCTGTATTTTATAAATAAAGAAAAGTTATATCTTAAGAGGTTAAGTGATTTTTTGATATACCAACGGTGACATAGGTGGGGCTCTCAGTCCTATTCTCTTTCTACTATTTTATAGTTTCTCCCCAAAATATGCTATTCTAACTTCTGGAAAGATAAAATAGAAAAATTCTATTACGATATCACAGTAAAATATGTAAATTTGAAAGATCCCATATTTTAATATGGCAGTCACTTTTATATTAGCATTATATTATATTGTACTTTCAGGTATATATGTATGTATTTTAGGTTTTCTATGTATATTAAGAAGTTGTTTAATTTATCTGCATCTATATAAACGATTTAAAAATCACCTCCACATTAAGCAGGACTTTTAAACAAGAGTTTGGGTGTAGTAACAGCTCTTGCAGTGTTTATAACTTTGCTAAATAGAAACATTTTTCATAGAAACTAAAACCAAAATAAATTACTTTAGATCAAGACAAAAATAGGAGTGACTTGCCTAGAGTCATATCACAAGCGAATGTTAGCCTAGAAAGTGTAATTATCAGAATAATTTATTCAGTATATATTAGTATGAAGAACATGCCTATTAGACCTTTATAATTTGAAAACAATAATACAAAAGAAAAATTATAGTATGCATATTAATCACATACTTGAATAACTTTAATATGTCTCACAAAATGAGTGAAGTGACTGATGCAGTAATAGCATTTTGGTAGGAATTTCCACAAAATAAAGAGAAAAGCCAACAGCAACCTATTACATCAACGTAATTCCTACATTTTACTGACTTCTATAAGGCTATATCGTGTTGGGTGTTCTGTGAATTATGAAATGTTCCCTTCTAGCCATGTGAAATTACTCCTATTTCTGAAGAAATCCTCAATGTCCACATCAGCTCACTAGGAGATCTCCTCAAGCTCTCTAGGTTTTTTTTGTTTTTTTTTTTCGGTACGCGGGCCTCCCACTGCTGTGGCCTCTCCCACTGCGGAGCACAGGCTCCGGACACGCAGGCCCAGCGGCCATGGCTCACGGGCCCAGCCGCTCCGCGGCATGTGGGATCCTCCCAGACCGGGGCACGAACCCGCGTCCCCTGCGTCGGCAGGAGGACTCTCAACCACTGCGCCACCAGGGAAGCCTGAGCTCTCTAGTTTTCAATGTTGTCTGTATACTGATTACAGGCAAATTGGATTCCCCCATCCCTGACTCTCTCTGAACTGCTGACGAGTGTATCTAATTGCCTACTCAACCTTTCCACTTGCTTGTCCAGTAGATTTCTCAGAATAAATGGCTCTAAAGCGGAACTCTGAATTTCTCTCACAAACCTGCTCTTCTCAAGCCTTTCCCATGAAATGGAAACTCTCATCAGTTTTGGCTTATAGACAAAAACTCCAGAGGTCATGATCAACTTCTCTCGTCTCCTGTCACCGTCTCCCTTCAATGTGTGTTATTTTTCTTCATAGCGTATATCTGACTTCCTTTCTATTTATTTATTGTTCTCTAGAACACAATTTCCTGTAGTGCAGTGACTTTACTTTTGTTCATCACAGTATTCTTAAAATAGTCCCTACAACAAAAATGTGTTGCATGAGTGAAACATTTGCATACGATAGTTTAAGAAGATATGACTGCAGTGAATTCCCTGAGACCCCATTTACAAAATATCCTTGGCCTCCTCCGTGAGAAGGCTGTTAAGTGAACCAAACCAGAGAGAATTAGAATTTGATCATAGCATCCTCTTGGCTGTGAGATGGGCCTGTTAGCCAGCCTGTATTGTGCATGTGAAAGCAGCAGACAGGGCTTACAATGTGGTTACACTGAGGTATACATGAGTTTGAATATTTACAGATTTATTTGAGAGGAAAGCTGGATAGATGCAATCCTAGATTGTGCCTATGAAAATTTCATGTACTCTCAGGGTAAACAAATAATTTATGTATCCACAAGGGGAAAGGATTAGAGACAGTTTAATGGTTGTGATTGTCTTATGTATAGTAAATACTGCGATGGCATAGATACTCATAAAAAGGTGAGGGCCGCTTGTACACAGGAATAGAGAAAACATTCCTTAGAAAAAAATAAGCACCTGAGTAGACACCTGTCAAAATAAGAGCCATTAGGGAGCCTGCTGGTAACATTTTTATACCCACATTACTTCTACTGACTGTAGAATTTGCCATCTGTCTGTTTTATTTTTGAATCAGTTTGGTCCTTAGAAGTGCTGTCAACCCACTAAGATATCAGGAGAGAGCCCTGAGATCTGGGCCTCCATGGTGAAGGTGAGCTTTGATATTTCAATAAGTTTTTCAGTAATTTGACCAGCAGCAAGTAGACTTTTCCTTCACGATACATTTCAGGAGGAGAGGAATTTCCTGATTTTGGTGAAATAGTCTCCCAGACCACCTCTAAATTCCCTTCAATTTCTAAGAAACCACAGGTATTCCCTTAGTACTCATTCCTCAGCATAGCTCAATATTCCTTTATTCATACTTAATATGAACAAAAGTATTGCTTAGGATTATTAGCAAATTTAACAGCATAACTCTATCAATTGCTTCACAAAATAATATGGTAGGATTATTGTAATGAACATGATAAAATTTTTTTAAAAAATATTGCTATGTATAGGATCTAGGTAAAATACAATCTGGAATGAAGTTTTTTTTTTGTTTTTTTGTGTTTTTTTTTTTTTGGTACGCGGGCCTCTCACTGTTGTGGCCTCTCCCGTTGTGGAGCACAGGCTCTGGACGCGCAGGCTCAGCAGCCGTGGCTCACGGGCCCAGCTGCTCCGCGGCACGTGGGATCTTCCCGGACCGGGGCACGGACCCGCGTCCCCTGCATCGGCAGGCGGACTCTCAATCACTGCGCCACCAGGGAAGCCCCTGGAATGCATTTTTTAAAAAAAAGTTGTTGACAGCATCACTTTGATATTGTTGGTAATAAATCTAAAGATTATGTTGCCAAGTTTGAATTTACCCTTGCATATTTTGGCTATGATCTTAGTTTTTAGATGTAGCTGTTTTACTCATTATTATGAACATGATGTAAATATTAACTTTTAATAAATGGCAGCTTTTGCAAAAGAAAACAAGGATTAAAGGGTAAATATCTTAAATATTGCTACCCAGTACCCATCTTATATTGTTCTTCAAGTTGTCACTTTTATCTGTGGGGAATGGGAATAATATCAGTCAAACCTGCATTCATTCAGCAAATATCTACTTGGTCTTTATCATGTCAGGTCCTGTGTTAGGTGCTGGATAGGTACAAGCAAAAGAGTATGGCACAGAAACAGAGAAAGACGATCTGAAAACTGATATGTAGTAAAGTAAAAATGACTCAGATTATAGTAATAAAATGTATTTTGCTGTATTTCTATATTTCTCATTATTAATTGAACAACTTCCATCTAAAGCAACAGTAGTTTTCAGCTCTGTCTTTGCTTTAGAAATCCAGGGACACTTTTAAAAAGTACCACGCCCTAGGCCCTAGGCATAGAGATTCTGATTTCATTGGTCTGGGGTGAGGCCCAGTCATGGCACTGTTTACAAAGGTCACAAGATGATAGTAATGGGCAGTCCCAATTAAAAAGCACTCGTTATCTCTCTGACTGTCTTATTTTCAAAATAGTTCCTCATTCTGGAAACTGATGACCTTGTGGTATTTTCCCATAGTTGATACAATAAATCTTACCCAACTGTCTGAAATTCTTAGCCTATTATTCAATATAATATGGACACAATAATAGCTACCACTTATTCAGCATCTATAATGTGCCGGACCTTGTGTTAGAAAATATGAATATATACTTCTTGTCTTTACAGTGACCCTGCAAGTCAGGTAAGCATTTTTTAGACCTTCTGTCAAGACTAAAATTGTCCTAGTTTACCCAGATAGTCAGTATCTAGGGCCAGGATTCTAACCTAGAGCTGTCTGTATCCAAGGCTTCCTTCCAGACCGCACTGCCTTCTTGTTCTGACCTCAAGCTGCATCTCTTGACTTAGCTATAACTGGGCAAGCAAATACCAATTTCCTCTTCACCCACGTATTCACCACATTCTCGCTTGTCATTTACGCACCCTGTTAGCTTGTGGAATGCCCTTGCCAGTCAATCTGATTTACCCTTCTTAACCAGCCTTTAAGGTACAGCTCAAATGCAAGTCTCATCAATAAATCCCTCCTGGATCTTCCCAGCTGGAAGTAATAGCTTCTCCCTCTGACCTTCCAAAGTGTCTTACCTGTACCTCTCTCAGGTATACGCATCATTTTCTACCTTGCAGTTATTTAGGCATATGATTAATACTCTTACATGTTTATGATTTCCTTGAGAGCAGAGTTATTTCTGATTCATCACTTTTTTTTTTTTTTTCTGTATAACACCCCACACAGTACCTACTCCACTGTAGATGCTAAAAAAAATATTTGCTTAAGGAATACACAACAAATGAAGAAAGAATAAGCAATTTGATTAAGGCCACCTACAAATCTATACTTCGGACAGGAAAAGAACCCAGTTGCACATACAGTATGAGATACAGTGCAAAACATCCCTAGTTTTGGAAACATCTCTATTTTGTGTAAAATTAGTTGATTCCTGAATGTGTCAACTTTTTTTTTTTTTTAACATCTTTATTGGAG